>JARPRG010000322.1:531062-548173 GCA_031001745.1 Hartigia nigra | reverse complement strand
AATTACGTCATGTTCATACGTGCGGATTGCACGTACGACGTAGTGTGAATTATATGAAAAATATGTAGGTTGAAATGATAAAAACAAAAACAAATTTTTACGTGTTACGTAATGCCCTGGCTGTCCTGTGGCTGGATAAAAGAAAAATCCTATTGTATGTAGGCATCTCGCAGGATTCACGAAAACTTTGGCAGGATATTCTCTTCACGGTTCTACGATCTGTTATATGAAAGTTGCTTTATCTAAGTTGGTCAGGAAGCTGAGATAGGTTCGGAGTGTTCGGAAGGTTCAGCGGCAAGAAAAGACCCCTATGGATCGTAGGATCATTGGGTTGCAGACATCGTAAGATTGGCCAGGATTGGCTGGGAGAAGGTCCTGGCCGAGATACAGGGCTTCCTCGTAATTTTCCACAATGTGAAAAGGGTTGCGCAAAACCACGTTATCTGGCGGATGCTGATGGGTTCAAAGGTCACTTTTGGGTTTCAGGCATTTATCAATGATTCGGCGAAGCGCGATAATCGCATATGTCTTGAGCAAAATATTTGGGTAATTTTTTTTTTTTTTCTGTATTTCGCGTAAAAACATGAATTATCAGTGCAAGGTCTGTGAAATCGTTCAGACATGGAAAATTATTCGAGATCGCGTGATATATTTTTGTACTTTCGTCCAAGTATGAACATCTGGGGAAAATGTCTAATTTTACGAGTTAAAAGTTAAATCGAGGGAACCTTCAGCGATCGAGTGGAAGCAGATTGAAAAATTTAAATAAATTTTCCAAAATTTCTCATTTCGTCCTTTATACCTACAGTGTTGTCCTCGAGACTCTTGATTCTTTTTGGTTAATCCGAAACGACCGAAACTTTTTATCGAATAAAAATTAAAAAATGAGCTCTGTACCTTTCGTGTATCCACAGTGGATATCGTCCGAGTGAATGAAAAATTCAGATTTGAGAAGACCTGTACTACAACGAGAGTGCATTACGGTGTAAGAGAATGAAAAAGTGTAAAAAGAAATATTGCTACCTCGTTAACGAACCGCTCTTGGAAAATGTAGACCAAAAACAACAAGAGAGAAAGGGAAAAAAAAATACAAAGGAAAGAAAAAAAACTTACTCGAGGGTTTCCATTGAAAACATTTTATCGGTCTCTTCTGGACGCTGCTGCAACCACATCTAATATACGCGTACCTGGTGAAACCCCATGAAAAAAACTGGACTTCTTAATTGACACCACAGTAATTAAGAACCATAAATGTTCCAATGGCATCTAAAGTTCTTCTTCCACCTTCGTAACAGCCATAAGGATCTTCGATGATATCAGTTACGTGAATCGATAAACGGTACAAAGACACGTAGTCACGAAATGCTGTGTCTTCGCGTAGAAACAATAAAAGATCCAAATATTTTGGCAGCCTTCCCACAAATTCAATTTCAAATATCTCCCGGACTCCCGCGGTTTTCTTTATGACACTTTATCATGCTCCTTCCCTCCGTTTCTTATCTCATCTCTGCTTATTGCTCTCCGACGACGTCTAAACGCGTCACTCTTGACATTTTTCAAATTTCATCACGGCCATTCAAATGTTCTAACTCTATGGACAAATCTGAAATACTTTTACTTGTATAACTATATCTATAATTACATCATAGCTATGCGACTAATTCAAATAATATAATCACGGTTAATAGAGCCTAGGCAAATTAACACTGTAGTGGTTTAATGGCTGTAACAGGGATTTTGACCTCTGTTTAAACCTGCCGAGAAAACAGCGTCGCGACGCTTCCCAAGCAAAGTAGCAAAGTTTCAGAGTAAATCCTTCTTCCGATGGACAGATTTTATTTAGAATATTGAAATAACGAGATCTTTAAACCTGACCGTTTTAATGCTCTGACATTTTCAGTTTCTGACATGTTCAATTTCTGACATTTTTAGTTTCTGACATGTTCAATTTCTGACATGTTAGTTTGACAGAGGGCATCTTGGCTCAGCTTTCAGTCACAGAATCCGCAGCTTCTCAAACACTTCTTTATAATAACTCATCCATCAGAAATTTTTCTTACGGGACTACCGACTGCACGATTACAATCACCTTGATATCCACTTTTCCCTTGAAATTCTACCCAAGAAACTTTTCATCGACAGCCAAGATAAAGTTCTATTCGCGTAAACGACGACGCTTTAATTAATCCGTCTTTAATTAAAATTTTACAAATGACTGTTCGTGTTGCAAAAATTTTCTGGATCGCAATCTTTCATTTTTTCCTTCTACCTCCCCCTGCACCTCTCTCTCTCTCTCTCTCCCCCTGGGAATTCTCTTACAACCTTGCAAATCTGATACAGATGAAAATATCATCAGTCGTTATTTCGGTATCACGTCAGGATCTGTACAAAGACCTAGTTATTTCCAGGACAACAACAAAAAGAAAAGGTTCTACCGTCTTCTTTATTCTTCGAAACAATACACGTGTTTTGTATTGATAAAAAAAATAGAACAATGGCCAGAAAACGGATCACGACGTTATCATAAATAAAACGATTATTCTTGTCTAACGCGAAACGTGGATTAAAGCCGAATAAAAATTTCCCACGTTTCCAATCTATAAGAGAACATAAAACTGCCGAAAGTCGTTCGACCATAAAATTGATAATAATCCATGACTCCGATAATAATCGATTCCCACCTCATTCTCTAGGTCCTTAAGATGAAGTGCCTTACGGCGTTTTTCTTTATTCCCCATTCTCATGATCCGTATTAAACGTACCGATAAAAGACCGTCTAAAATTGTCTACCGATATCAATTTATTCAGACCCCCATACACTTGGTACACCGGAATCCCCGGTGCAGTCTGGTAGCGCAATCTTGTTTGCAACGTGATCATAACAATAATGCGAATAATCAAAGTTGAGTAATTGCATTAAAACTGCAAGGGTAAAGTGCAGCACACAGTCTGTTCTCTGCTGTATGTATATATAAAGTTCGATAAAGCTTGCAGTCCTGAAAGCTTCTGAATATTCCTTGGTCCTGAACCGCGGTCCCCTCAATCCTTATAGCCACGGCATTGCATAATGGAGCAGCCGCTTCTTGAACGGCCTTTGCTTCTATTTCAATTAATTCTATTGGTTCGTGTATGCGCCTGTGCTCTGGCTTTGTCTGGGCCATTACATTCACCGGTTAATTTGCATGAAAATTTCCCTAGCATCTCGTTACGCTTTATGCGCGAATGCACTTCTGATTAGAGGCTCTGAAACCTTGTCGACCTGCGATCGTTCGATCCCTACGAAATTAGCTCATTAATGTCTTAGTTCGTGAGTCAGAAATTTATTCATTCAATAAAGAGAATCGTGGAATTTCTTTAAATATTATTTTTTAGCGACTTATCGAAAATCTTATCGGAATCGTTTAGAAACGTTAAAAAAAAAAATAAATAAAATTTTGTTTTCAGCTGGCTATATTACCTTTCCCGAACAGGTCTTATAGGGTCTACAGGTCATGAACTTAGGGAGCGATCGTGAAACGTGAAAAAATGTTAAAACCTCGTTTGACGAGAAAATAAAATTCCGTCACGTCTTATAGTCACAGGGATTCTGCGTTCCTACGTGACTGTGTTACTTTGATTGCCTGATACCGGAACGCCGGTAGACTTTTGGATATTAATTTCAAGGCTTTATTAATATTCACGTACAGCCATAATAGAAAGCAGATCGGCCACGCTTGAATCCTGCCGCGATTCATCAAACGTAAATGGCGTCTTTAAGCTATTATGAATACGTCTACGCAATATTCGTTAGAAACGGATCATTTCCTTAGCCCAATTTCCATTTAACTAGTGCTTTATTAAAAGTTCCTTTATTGGTGCTACCTATATATATATATATATATACACACACATACATAGTTAACGTTAACGAATACATGATCGGGTTAGATATTATACGTTAATAAGGAAATACGACATAGAAACCGGCAAAAAGTCTCCATCGCATGGTTCGTTAAAATTGCAATTTCAGCGAGAAAATGATATTCATATTTTATGGTTAATTTGACAAGAATGAAAATTCACACCGTATCTCGTGAATCTCGTTCATTGTCAAACGCATATTTATCTATGGAACCAAGAGAAGTAATATGAGAGTCAAATACAAAATTTTAAAGAAGAATCTTTCCAATTACTCCTTACCTCTTTTATTTATATATATATAATTATACATAAAAATATATATATATGTACACATAAAATATATAGAAATCCTGAAGATTCCCATAGCTTGCTCTGAAGCAAGAATGCAAGTTTGCCAGCAAGTAAATTAGAGAAATTCAAACTTGGTAAACACATCGCGAATACATCCCGAGCTTTACGGCACAGGCTGCGAAAGCTCTTCCAAGCTTTACTCACTAGCCAAGCATTCGCTCCTATATTGCTTCACTTGGCAGACTGTTTCTTGCTTAAAGTAGATAGAGAGACTTAAGGAGCTACAGGCTACCATAGTTTCACAGCATCCAGACGCTAGAGACTGCAAGTAGGTGGATCGGGACGACCGACAGATTGCACCTGGAAATCTTAGCTTGCAATATGGAAATAGGATAACGACGTGCACGTTAAATTCAGGTGACAGAGAATGAAACACCTGCGTACAACAAAGTAACCCGCAGCACTTATTATCGCCCGTTAAATGCATCTGACGTAATTCTCGTGAATATCGAGAAAACCATTATGAAATTTACATGACAGTACAGCCAATCGCAGAAAACTAATTCTTAACTTTTTCCATCCAGAACAATATGAATATCTCGTATGAAGTTTTAATCGTATTTAATCGTATATTAACCTCGGATTCTTAATTATGCATCGTCCACCATTTGATCTTTACTTAATTAAAATATCTTTATTATACAATAAAAATACGCACCTAGAAAAGAAAACAATTTCCCTGAAGTTATTACATTTGATGCGGCGGGATGCAATGGGCTGGGAAGCCAGGGTAGAAAAACGTGTGCATACAAAGCAAAGTTATGTAACAGGTGGTCTGAGCACTGTTAAGTACATATATACATATGTTACCCTTACACGTCACTGAAATTCTTGGCTGGAGGCTTCCACGACTTTCTCTCGACTTACGAATGTGAGAAATCTACTTTCCTCTCCTCCCTACCCTATCCTCATTCACCACTTTCTCTTCCTCTTGTTTCCTTTCGCTTTTGTGCCCACGTGTATATACCTATATTTATATGCCTCTCGACACAAGGCTTAGCCTCTTTCATCCTCCACTCCACCACCACCACCACCACCACCACCCCCTCCACCGATCCTCCCTCGAGGTAGTAGCTGCAAATGACTTTTTAATTCGACGAATTTTCTCTGAGCACCACTCACGTTCTTTTATGGTTTCTCGGCAGCATCCGCAACGGCTCCTGTGGCATCTCTAGAATTATTATCTTTTGACTGAAACTGCAAATAAGCCAATTTTAATTAATTGTTTTTAAGTGAACTGCATTACTGTGTGTGTATATATATATATATATGGAAGGGTCATTTGTCTATGAATATAATGGTAGACAGCGTCGCGACGCTAATATCCAACGAATCGTCGTGCGTCGTCCCATCAACGTTTCGCAAACATGCTCATTATTAGCAATTCAATCGTCTGTCAGGTTGGCTGATTGATAACGAATCGGGCACACATACACCGAATTAATCAGTAAGCATTTCGTTGCGTAAATTCCTGTACGATGGGTGCAGTAGGCTAATACTATGCTCTGGGACGTTTCTGTATAGAGAGTCGGTCTCGTATCCTGAAAAGTGGCTCCTGCGGAAGGTTTAATTAGGACAATGTTTTATCAAGAGGGTGTTAGAGGCATGATTGATTACACGTACATACGCGTACTGTGTGCGCAGTTGCGATTGTGTTTGGGGTTGATAAGATTCGTTGCTATGCCAGAGGAAATAATTGCCAGGTTCCCTAATGGCAGCGAGCGACTGTAGGACGCTTGAAAATGGATGCTTAAGCTTGCATATTATACATACACAGTCCTTTATGTACCTGAGCACTTTTGAGATTTAAGAAATTCGATTAAAGAAATAATGGGGACTGAAATGAAAATTTCCCGTGATGATAATAAGGGGGGTGGTGGTGGTGGTATTCTTTATCGTGGCGGACACTTGGATTTCAAGGATTTCACGGATCCGAGAGTATTTTGGGTATCTAGGGGTTGTTTGAAGTCGGGGATTATTGGGGGGAACTGCTGGGAGTCGTGAAATAATAAAAAATTCAAGAAGATAAAGGGAGGATGTTTTATTTTAAGAATCGAGCCGCTTCTGTTAGCCTTGCGTGCTTTTAAGGGTTGCTAGCAACCCCTCGAATATTTTCTATTCGTATGCATTGCTTGTATGTACTTGTTTTCTTATTTTTGGGGGTTACTGTGTATTTAACGTGTAATCGTATTTCAGGTGGTTTATACCCTGTAAACATTTATTCTGAAAGATCTTGGCGGGAGGGATCGAAGAAATATGAAATTGGGAAAACGATGCTTTATACTTGTGGTGGTGGGTGATAACGTAGCTATGGATACGGGTATCGTGCTTGTGGCTATGGTGAGATACTTTGTAGATCTTTCTTCGGTAAATATAACTTTACGCGGAGAAGTTGAAATCTGTAAACAGCAGCGTTATAAGTTTCGTGGATACGTTATATAGGTCTGTGTCAGCTGCGAGGGAAAATACGACCAGAAGCGCGAACAAGGGAAATCGTGAGAAGGAATGAACAAAAGAAAAATAACAGGGTGGGATTTATAATTGGAAAAAAAAAAAAAAAACGTGTTAACTTGCTTTTACTGTATTTTTATGGAATATAAATATTTTTTTTTTCTTTGCATTTTAGTAATTAATAACCAAAAAAAAAATAAAAAAATGGCACAATATACCATAAAACAATAACTGACGTAAATAAACACTCGAAATCTATTTTTCTCAAATTCCCCAAAAATTAATAATAGAAATTAATATAAATTTAACGGAAAATAACTAATTATGTGACTAAGGGTAGTTTTCCAACAAGGCAGCATATGCCAAGGGAGGCATTTGAATTCTCAACCATGGTTGGTGTATACCCTTTAGCGCGGCATCCCTATCCCCAGGGGATGAAGGGGAGGATCTGGGCAGTAAACGATATAGTAATGTAGCAACTCTTTTCTACGTTCTTTCTCAGTTGGAAGCCGTAAGATTTTCTCCCTTGCCTAAGCGTGACGTCACTCCCCACGTATCCCTTCACGATCTTTACCGCGTTGTAAACGACGTGCCGAGACTACTGGGAATCATTTATGAGCCCGAGAATAAAGCTGGCGCGCTCGTTGGGCTCTGGAAGATGAATGCCCGATTTTATTAGGATTATGTGATATCAAAATTTGAATGACAATCAGGCGTCGCGCGAGTCGTGCATCTTTTCAAGGTTACGGAACTTTTTTTTTTTCTTTCATCTTAAACGCTACCCACATATCCATACCTATTATATAGGTACTTGCATACGTAAAGTAAGTACAGAAAGATGGAGAAAACCTTTTTTTACTTTAGCAAAATTTTTCGATAAAACAAAAAAATATATATATATATATATACTTTGGACATTCTAGAATCAATAAGGCTCGTTTGTCAATTTTACCAATAAGCTATAAGCACAATCTTTCTTTATCGTGCAAATTTTCAGTCAGCATGTGAAGCACACACGGAAGATCCCTGCGAAACTTTTCCATCTGAACAAGTAACCATTTCTGTTAGTATACATACAGATATATACATATAAACGAAAGCTCGTAAGCTCGAATAAAGCATGTAGGTGGGAAGAAATAAAATTCGCATAAATCTCCATTGAAGAGAAGCCCCGCTAATAAAATCGGGCGAACAGTTCGTGCTTTCAGGGTGAAATTCGAAAAGCTCGACTGATGTCGGCGCAAGCAGTAGTCGATGGGCCTGAAGTGTCTACATTTGAAAGAAGCCATTTCTGCTGATGGCACCAACCCTCCTTTTTGGAGTCTCTGTTTATTCAAAGAACCCCTACGAATTCCCCTTTCGCCACCACCGCCACCACCACCACCACCACCCACCTACCGTACCTTTAAATATTATTTAACATTTCAATGAGTCGCTTTGCTCCCATCGGCATAATGAAATCCAAACGCTTTATTATCCACTTGTGGGGAATCCTCTTGTTAACCAGAGACGTGGAGTATCGATAAAATTAATCGATCTGGATATTTGTCATCGCTACAGATATACAGTCGTCCACTAAATACATTTATACTCATACAAAAGCAACGCAGCTTTATCAATCGATGTTCGATCGTGGGACAAATATTCTTTAGCTGGGATATTTGAGCTTTTTCAGGCAGCAATTTCCTAACCTGCTGGAAAGGGATGAAAGCGTAAACTTCTAAGCCCTGAACTATGTCAAGCTCATTGGACATTCGCATAACTCGCGTATGATTAAGGTTGGGATTAAAGGCTGCCATGTTTCACGTTACAGTAGGTGTCTATTGATCGGTAATCGAACTTCCGATTAATCAGAGCTTTAGAATCGATCTTCTATCCGTGGATAAAAATACGAAAAATTGAATGATGTTATTTATACAGACTGTAGTAAATATTTTTTTTTTCGTTTTGTTTGAAATGCATATAAAACTCAAAAATTCGAGAAATTCAATCCTTATTATTCTCATTTATAAGAAGCTACCACCAGTTAGCGAAGTATTTTTGGGGGTGACAGTAGACATTTTTGTATCCAATGAAATCGCATTGCTTGTCCAACCAGTAGCTCTCGGAATTTCGAGCATTCGCGAGAATGCGTATTTCGAAAATTTGACATTCCAGTGGCGGAAGCTTTGCGGAATTAAGTTCATCCAATTTGAAGCGCGCAACGTTTCCCAATACGCGCATGAAGTGCCCCGTGACGAAATCTCTGCCTTTGATACGCCAATTATATTTTAAAATAAAAATTCACTATGGGATGATGAAGCTTTCGTTCTTTTAATACACACACACACACACACACACATATATATATATATATATATATATGAGAGTGTCTCCATTAAATTGGACTGCATTGATTGGTACCGTGATTAGTTTTACGAACAAATTTTTACGTTGATCGTATACAAAGGTCATTTTAAATAGTAACCCGCGTAAATTCGTACTATAAAATCGATTGCATACGAGGCATTTTGCATTTGTAAATAATTTAAAGAATTTTGCTGAAATTCAACAAAAAAATTAGGTAAAACGTGGATTTTTTAGGGGAAAACAATGCAAGTAGCTCTGTGTCGGAACTTTCTTATTAACTGCCATCGTTATATCTTCTTCCGTTAAGTTTCATCTGTTGCGTCAGCTACCATTATACAGGGTGTCATTTTTATCTTTTTTTTTTGGGTCTACTTTGTTTTTTTTTTTACTTTCTCTCACTCGATTACGTGGATAGGAAATAAAAAGGAATTCTAGACGATATCTAAGTGGTGGTTGTGAAATGGAGTGGATGTATGTATCATCTGCTAAACAAATGACGTCGTTACAAGATGGCCGCTATGGAGAAGGGAACGATAAATCATGGCAGACTTGAAAAATAACGTCATAGTCGGAATTATTATGGGTGTACATTCCTCGAGAATATGCGACGAATTAAACGTACTTCAAGTACAAAGGGATTGGATATTGGATACGTCGTATATGTATAACTATGGATAGGGTTTGATTGAGATATGATAAAAACTTTCAATTAATTTCCCGATAGCCATAATGGCAATTTTGTCTCGTGTTCTTGAAAAGAATCAAGGGAAATAGTAATCACTGTAAAAAGTCACGAGGTACATATCCGTTATGTACCGGGTGGTCAATTAAAATATATTGTGATACATGAAATTGATCCGGACTTTAATTTACGTTCGTTACGTCGACGAATATACGTAAAGGACGCGTCAGCAAAGATTTGGTAGTTTTACTCGAAAAAGGAAAAAAAAAAAAAATATTCTAAGCCAATATTTTATTTTAACCTGCAGTTTATATCATGCATTGCTCTCGAGTGTTCAGGACCGACTCCTCGATAATTCTACCATTAGTTCTTACTTTTTTGCCCTTTTTTTCTCCTCCGTCTTTTTCGCTCTCGCAGCATCCCCTGTACTGCTGACAAGGAGCAAGAAAGAGTCAGGATGAAAATGGAGGTATAGAAAGGACAGAAAGCAGGACAAGGATGGTGAACGGTGCTTTTTTTTTGTCCTGTCTGTAGCAAGAAAAGAATAGACAGCGAAATACTCGCTCATCTGGTTGTAAGAGTGGGCGGGTGGGAGGGATGATAAAAAAAGAATAGTCTCATTGATCGTCGAACTAAAGTGAAGATGAAAAAAAAAGAAAAAAAAAACAGAGCGTTTCCACCAGCCGGTTTTATTCGATTCGTCACGTTTGAAAAATCGCATGCAATATTATGCGTGTGTCGTTTGGTACGTACGTACGTACGTTGCGACTGTAGGAGTAAGAGAGATGGAACGAGAAATCGAGCTTATTCCTTTTTCTTCTCATTTACCATTGTCCCAACGTCCATTTTGTATATTACACGTGTCCTTTTTCTTTTTGATTAATTAAAAGTTTTATTAAAAAATAACGCGCCGCCTGAAGACAATAAAAGGACGTCTCGGATGACACGAAGCCAAAGAGCACCGACGTCGACGTCTCCTATGTCCTGATCCTTTATCCTTGCGGATTTTGTTGTTACCTCACGTATCCCTATAGAACATATTACACGTTTAATTGGACAAATGGATTAACGTCCTCCGGTTGGATAAAACACGGAAAAGAAATAAAAGGAAACGTTTTCTACCTTGCACAGCGAACCGCCATGTTTAATGCACGTGGTCCAAAAAAAATGTAGGCAGATAAAAGGAAGAGGAGAGCGAGTAGGCTGAAAAATAAAAAGAAAAAAAAATTGAACTGACTATTGTGAAAGGAATCTGCAATGTAATTTTAAAACGTATTATATATGGAACACGTGGACTTTGTACACTTAAGGGTCAGACGAGAGATCGTTTAGGGTGAATCAATTAAGTTAATCGATTATGCCCCACGTCATCCAGCCGATTAATTGCACCGTTATCGGACTCTCTCCACTGTTGTCGAGGGGGTGAGTAGATAAGCCAGAAGCAGAATCCTTCTCGAATTTCATCGCAGCCCCTTCGCCACTTTTATTGACGTTGTTGAAGGGATCGAATAATAATCGATTAATTATTTTTATTTTATCATCCATGTATATCGAGGATACACGTGACCTTTGAGTTACTCGTAATTTTCTTATGTATTTAAAATTTTACTACGTATTTCAAAATTTTAACATTGAAATCTTTAATGATGAAATTCATGATATTTGTAGATAAATTTTTTATTACTTAATTGGTACAGACGAGACGCAGCATCCGATTAGCGTCTTTGCTTGAATCTGAAAGACTCTTAGTTTTACGATCGTTGCTTCTGTATGACTCTTTCGTAATGAAGGATCTTGCTATAGTGAATCTTTAACATCTTATTATGCTCCCCACTGAGATAAAATCCTGAGTTCACCTGTAACTCCGGTCCCGGTATGAAAAGTGGAATAAAGGTTTGAAACTAACGTTAATTACATATTTAATTAATCCAAATCTTTGTATTCAGTGTGAATTGTGCAAATCACCCGAAAAATCACATTCTCACAGACAAAGGGTGAGAGTCTCTACGTGTTTTCTTCCACTTTAGAAGGAAAAAACGTTCTCGCAAAGCACATAATGGGGTAAATTCGTCACGGTGGGCCGGATGTGCGTGAAGTGCTTGGCAAAAATTCAGGACCCGTTCGCCACGAAAACTGGGGGTAATTTTTTTAAAGATTGTTCGAAGGTAGGGTAAGGTAGATATAGATATATACATCGACACGGATGCCACCCTTCTCATTTTCGGGACACGCACCCTAATTCTTAGAGCGATCACAAAAACTCACTCACGTCACCTTTAAGTCCTTCCGGAAGAAGATGCGCTGCCAGCACGTAAAACAACAATCAAGCTTTCCGGAAACGAAAAAAAATTACGCAATTATTCAAAGCCGCTCGATCGACTGCTCTAACCCCTTTTTATTGAAGTTTCACCCCCCTATCATTCTTTCGATACCAGGATATAATCCAAGAGACGCCATTGGACCCGACACAAAATAATCATGGAGACGAATGGATCACATAAAGTATATCCGCAAGTGAGAGTGACAAATCTTTCACGCTTCCCGGTTATATTTTTCCACGAATTTTCCACATTCTTCACACCACGGATGGTCTGAAGATTTTGAGCGTCCCGACGCTATCCTTGAAATTCAAGAAAATCCTCCCTTACGGAAGAGACACAAGGAATATTTATTCTTGCACCGACCACTATAATGGTTTATGATAAAAAGTAATCGAAAACAAAAAAAAAATACATGCAGATTACGCATTGTATAGAAAGAGAGTACGCAGAAAATTCTTTCAAGTTTGTCACGCTGATGAGAAGGATGCTTTACGGGCTTCCCCGTGCTTGAGAATTACGAATCATCCCCCTGAAAAGGATCTCCTTATCCCAAGCGGATTCTCGACTCGCTCTGCCAGTATTATAAATCAAAATGGAAGCGAGTCCCAGTTCAATCAGGAGGAAGTTGCCGATTAGCTTATCTGTTGGCTTTTGCCGCTACCCTCTGATATACACAGGGTGACTCCGTCATAACGTGCTTCGTATTGATAAACCCTTGTCCTTTGTCGCAAATAGATATATACGTATATACCTATACACGTGACAGGCGTCGATCGCAGTCAAAATACAATGACAGAATAAAGGGTGCAAAGGGGGAAGAAGGCAATAGCGTCTGTTCGTCATGATGGATGAGAATACGCACCCTTCGTGTAAGCACGAACAGGCTGTAGCTTCGTACGACCTCACCTCAAATAAAGTAATGTGTCTTTCTGCCAGATAAATTATTCAGCCAAGACGTACCGCTCGGACTTTAAGTATTTTCAAAACTTACGACCTCAAATCCATCGGGAATCCAATTCAACGACAAGCATAATTCCCGGTTCGTCTCTCAAGGAAAGGATCTTTGTTTTTTGGCAGTAGCTCATGAAACTTTTTAACTTATCCTGTTTTTTCCCTGTGAAAGAAAAGAAAAAAATTCGATATGAAAATCGACTCGAACTAACATTCAAACATACATTATTATCTATTGACATATTTTTGTTGACTCGTATTACCTCGAATGCACTATACTCTACGTGTCAGTATATTCAAATACAACAACTGCAATATCACTGTATTTCCTACCAGTGCTTGCTTTCTACGTGTAATAACCCATAGAGAATAGTCATGTATACTCTAGTCGAAGTAACTTGACAAATACTAAAGAGCAACATAACCGCGGGCATTACTTCAAACCCTTTTGGTATAGTTCAAGGGTTAGTTCCGTGTCAACGCTCGGTTACGCAACCCTTAGGGAATAATTAAAACAGCCTAGAGTAAAATGCTTAAGCGTGATTATAACCCCTACTGTGTCCACCTGTTTCTCCCTCTTTAGCTCTCTTCTTTCCATTACCTGTACCTTTTTCGCCAAATTTTTTTTATTTATTAACGCACAACGGTTAGTGCGAAAGGGTACGAGGGTCTAATGGGTATGTCCATTGCTTTTAGGAATACCAAGAGGGGGTGAATGACAGAAAAATGGAATAATTTAAAATGACTTGATAACCCAAAATTATTTTTAATTAAGTATTACTGTCATTAACGTACGATCAAAAATTTGTGTTTCAGGTGAGTAACAATTACGTCGATTTAACTGTGGGAGCTTTTAAGATGCATCTCATCTGCAATGATAAACCGTATATGTACGTAATCAGGTACGACGCTGCATACACTGTATATCGTAGAGATTATATAATATTACGCCTATGTAATAGATTCAGCTGGTGAATTGGGTTTCTGAAAATTAGAGAGGTTTCCGAGAGTGGCAGACACGTAATCGGCGATATCTGCAGAATGCACGTACAATAAGCGTCGAAATTCGCGATGATGGCAGTAAGCCAGAATTGCAAGTACACTTGGGGGGGGGATCAGGATATTCGACAATAGCCGTTAGAAAGTAAGCGCCTGTGAACTCTTTCACAGGTCAAAGATTGTATATCTATATACGGTATATAGGATTTGACAAGCAAGGCCACTGCGTCAGGACGGTATCCTGAGAACTTTGAAATTAGAATTTTGCGAATTGTTAGAATATCCAGAAAACTTTTAAACTCGACCGCAAAACCTATCGTGTCTTCAGAGACAAGCTTTAAAATGTAAGCGACTGAAATTTTTGAGCTCATGTTATCCGGCCATTGACCATGAGATAACCTTAACAGGATCGTCAGGGATTGTGTAGTCGAAAAAAAAAGAAAGAAAAAAAAAACAGAGAGATGAAGAAGGAAGGAAAAAGGAGAATGATAATCGTACCGAACATAATATCCAAAGCTTTCGGGTCGTTTCGAGGCTACTTTTCTCCTGTTGAAGATACCAAAAAAAAAAAAAAGCTTTTTCGTCCTAAACTTCCAAGCCGATGAGATACTGCAGACTCTCACACAAGTTCATCTCACACCCGACAGAGCTTTCATATAAATTCAGTGAAGCGTTCAGTCCTTCGGATAGGTCACCACGCCAGCAGCAGGGGTTACTATCAGAAAAGGATGCCATCCTCTTCGTTCCTCATCCACGAAGATTGGCCGAGCATCGTTCAGACGAGTGGGGGAAGGGAGGATGAGCGTTTGACAGAATCTTATGCGTCACCATCCCTTAAAAAAGAAACTTTTTAAAAGTGGTTAACTCGGCGAATATTTCACCCCTATTCATCGTGTAGACAAAAAATCCTTTCCATTTGCAATTAACGTCCAAATAATATAGACAGACTCGAATCCCACTGCCCCCTCCCGGGCAAAGAGATACGCGTTACAGGGTTGAAAAAAAAATGAAGAAAGGCTCAAAGGGAAAGAATGACAAAAAAAATGAAAAATACATAATCGAAATTCGTCCGAAATTGTCATTGTAAAAAATGACTAAAAATTCGCAAAAGGTTTCTTTTTTTTTTGTATGTTTCTTGTCTCCAATTCCTTTGGGCGCGAATGAGAAATCTGTCAGAATGATCGATCGAAAATTATCAAAACCTTCTACGTCTGCTTCTGCCCGGATAGGTTGGGGCTGTCCTGCTGACTTTCTCTCTGCCTCGCTTAGATTTTGGCACGACGCCATCATCCCTTAGCCAATGTCTATCTCTACCCACTTGAATGCCTACACCTACCCCGGCTTCTATACATACTCTCGTTCCTCACTGGCACCCTTTTCTCTTACGCCATATTGAAACCAAGCACACCGACAACACACGGTATTCTCTTATACACGTTAAATTTCCATTTTTCTCAAACCACTACTGAAGCGGGAACGTGCTTTGGTATAATCGTTAGCATCTTTTCACGGGACTTTGGGATTTGCCTTGTTGACAAGTTTCGCCATTTTAACGACGACAGAGACCATTTTTGCTACGTATATCCACCAAACGGGGAACGTTTGCCCAACAATCGTTAAAGTGTTTGTTTTACAATGATCAAATATACGAAAAGATACCCTTATGGTACCTTGAATAACATCATCATCCCCTTTGCGACGGATATCCACAAGATCGACATAGAGAAAAATATTTACGAAAAATAAAAAAAAAAAAACAATTTTTATCATTCACGTTTTCTATTGTTACATTTAAAAGTCACATAAATCGGTCGTACCGTGCGTAATGTTTTTTTTTTTTTTTTTATAAATAAACAAAAAATAAATCCTTAAACCAGAAATCCAATTGAACTATAAGAGAAAGAGTCTTCGACCCTTACCCACTGTAAGCACTTGACCTCTACCGTCTGAAAAGCTCCGGAAAAGCATCGCGGAATAGCAGAAAAACGTAACATTGTCGCGGCAATAAGGTTGGTTAATGTTCTGGAAACTCGAAGCTACGTACGTGCAGTACGCGAAGCGCGAACCGTGAGCAGGGATCGCAGTAAGAGAAGAAAATGGCTAAAATTCCGTGCAGAAAGCATGAAAACCAAAGAAGGGTCGGTTACGTGCTTAGAGAATACGAGGAGATGAAAGCGGAATTGCGTAGGAATAGAAAAAAGGAAAACAGGGTAAAAAAAAAGGAAAATCGATCCTACCAAAGGCGTCAGTGCCCTTTATACGAGGCCGTAAAGACTATCTAAGGGTAGCATCCCCTATTCTCTGAATATTTTCCATCCTGGATCTTGTAAACCCTACGTGTGTCCTTTTACGAGATATGCGCTTCTCTTCACGGAGGAGGAATATACGTCCTATAACTCTGACCTCGACGTATTCTCAACCATCCTTCCGTAAGGTCAACAGAGAAGGGATTGAAAACGACATCAGATGCATCTCCCGCCTTGATACTTTATTCCTGTCGTAGAATTGAGCACGGATATGGGTATGAACTTTTCTATTTATAGATTCTCGTCCCTGGACCGAATATAGGGATTCTGCTGATCTCACATGGTATCCTAATGCACAGTGAATAAATATCATGAAATCCTAATTCACTTTAGATCTTTAATGGCGATCTAATTTCCGCCTGATATCATCACTCGATCCATTAACGAGGACAGTGGTCCAGTTTCAAAAATAAAAAGTATATATATATATATATTTATCTTTTTTTTTTTTGTTTATTCAGACATTCAGTACCCTGCATCGTCCTGACCCGCTTCGTCCTTTGAATATTAATTCTTGTAATTTCCTTCGCGGATATTAGTCACCCGGGTAACTTGAGCACACAAAGTAATCGAGTAATCTGTATCCAGCTTTTGAAAGAAAACGTCCTTCGCTATACCCATGAAACGAAAGGGATGAAATACGATAAAGGGTTAAAGTTGAGGCTAAATTTAGGCTAGAGTTCAGCTCGGAGAGACAGACGGACAGTTGTGGCTACAAGGGGTGTGGTCATTAAGAGATAAGATCTAGGTGATCTGTCAAACATGACTTTGGGGAATAGCTTTCAGCGACCTAGGAACCTG
>JARPRG010000322.1:518215-530962 GCA_031001745.1 Hartigia nigra | reverse complement strand
TTTGAATTTGTTCGAGTAAAAAGTAGAGCTTTTTTTTTCAAAAAGTTCTCTTTTGCGTCATACTTGCATCATATATAGATAGAATCATACGCATACAGCCAGTTCATAATGCTCGTAAACTCCATTATTAAGATCCCCGGGGCTTTACGTGCTATCTTTATGATTACTCCTATAAGATCCAAAGCATAATTTCCCAACTGCCATTTCTTGACTTCAAGTCAACCTGCTACCTCGTGGATCATCGCTAACGCCAGGAAAGCTTCGGCAGAGCTTCTCTAGATTAATCGAGATATAATCCAACGACTCTTTCTTCAGGCATAAATTTACATTGGATGCGGTTTTAACGTAAAGAGTATAATCATACTTGCACTACTTTAAATCGTTACTTACGTAAAAGAGTCTCGTTAAGATTTAACCGATATATCTAAGAAGAAGCATCCGCCATCTTGATATCGCAATTCCATCCACAGCAGCCTTGTTCTGTTAAATTTCTTATTTTGCTTGTGTTCTTGATTCTTGAAACAAACTATGAGCTACGTGTTTCTTTTATATATATATATATATGGTCCTACATAGAATGTACCAGAACGCGTCGTATAAAAGACACAGCAGATAAATGCAGCTGCAGAAAATGACAATAAGGGAGGGAGAAGGGGTAGTGATAACAGTAACAGCATCCCGTGAGGTGACATGGCTAAACTGAGAAGAGTGTAAAAAGGAAAAAAATAAAAAGAGTTAAAAAAGGAATGTGTCGAGCAACAAACCCGATTGTCGATACCAGCCACGAAATCAGTGATAACACCGGATAAAAGCACGGATAAGGTTCGTGGATGCATTTCGGTTTTATGAGGTCGTTTCGCGAAAATGACGAATGGACCCCGATAGCTTCGCACGCTACAGGGAAATTCATTTAAACGACGTCATTCGATAACGACCACGTTCACGTAATACCGGAACCAGAAAACCTTCGAGCTACTCGACCCATTAATTTTTCAGACCAGTCAGCAACTTCGATCCCCTCACTTCCGGCTCCTCTAGGGCTACCTACCTACCTTCCACTTCATCCACGTCGAAACTTCATTCGCCCATCTTGTCCTCGACCGCCACTTGACTCTTCGCTACTTTGGTCCCTGTATAAAAACGTCATTTCTTCAGGTGCCTGATAACAGGTTATCAGGTCAGGGTGTACCAAACTGAACTTTTTCATTCGAGCGACCATCCGTAAAGGAGACTATAATCTGAGTATTTGGTACAGTGAAATTCACGTGGGTGGGTCTAAGTGTGGCATACAATTTTGTACGATGTGGGTTGAGTATCGAGGGTTGAAAAAAAAAAATAAATGGACCTCAAAAGGGTGAAATGTAATTTTTTTTTTGTCTGGTTCAAGTAATCCTAACAGCAGTCTTGCGTTTTATTCTCCTACTTTACCCAACGCCTGTGATAATTTTGGACTTTGTAATTGCCGTCGCGACGCCACTATCCTTACTTCGTGGTACGACTTGAAATGTGGGTTAATTGTACAAAGGGTGTGAAAGGTTTTTTGTTTTTTTTTTTTTCAACTCTCTTTAACACATATGCTTGGACATTTTTGGCTTGGTCCTATGGGTACCTATGCATGTACCAAAGCAACCCTTTTGACTCTTTCTCTTCCTCTCGGGAAATTCTCGTAAATTCACGGGGACTCGCGTCGCTGCGTTACTTTGCTTTTGTACAAACAGAAATACCAGGCACATGGTGGTCTGACTGTAACTGATGAAATCTACTGTGTGTGTGTAGGGGATGAAGGGGGTTGGAAAGTAGAGAAAGGGTAAAACCTACGTTAAACAATCGTAACTCAGATTATAAGCCACGTTTCAAACGTGTAAACTTGTCCCTCGAACAATGGCCGATCGTAAGGGATGCTCAAAATTACCCTTCGTGATTAAACGTTAGATTATTTTATTATTCGTTCTTTAGTAAGAGCTTACGGAAATTTTTATGTAATCACAGGGAGTTTGAAATTTATGGCTGTTTCGTTAGGGTGAAAAACTTGTAAACAAAGAACAAAAAAATTTGAAGGATCTTCTATAACCTGAAGCTATAACTAAAGAAGACAAGAGAGTGTCTGTTCACGATGACAAAGTCCTAATTGTACGAAGCTCAGACGTCTCCGTAGCGTTGACGTCTTATCTGGAGCTTCTTTCTACGAGATGGAGTGGGATGATAAATTGGACATTGATCGTTCACCAGTAAAAACTTCCGGTCTTCAAATTCTACCCCTTATATTTCAAAGGGTCGCCATGACGATTTTCATACGCGAATTCTTTGTGCGGAATTGACTGCGAAATTTTTACAAAGATTTAAGCACATCCATCAAGGATCCATGAGTATTTTGGCGACTTGGAAATTCGACGAATTTCATTCTAACGCGAAGAGCCTCGAAGGGAAGTTAAAGAATTGGTGAAAATATTAAAAAATGGCGATCGCGATTTATCGTGAAAAAAGGGCACCCCTTGCACTGAGTTATATCTATTATTTTTGCACGATGCGTTCGGCGGAATTTAAGATGATTTATATAACGGGGTTATAACCACCCTATATTTTTTTCACCGTAGGTTAGGTTAAAGCGGAAATTTCGATACCCTCAATCGACTCCCCACGCGTAATATCTCATCCAATGCGAAATATCTGGAATTATCACGTTCTCAATGAGGAGGATGGGAAATTGTTTATTATCGCGAAAACGAAAAAAAACAATTGACTAAAATCCATAAACGATTGATTACTCTGACAATTTATATGAGTATTATTTTTAAAAAATATGTAAAACGTTAAAAATCAAAATTTACACGTTACGTCCATTGATTTTCATGTACATTGCTTTGGATAGGATAGTTTGTTATGAAATGCTAAACATGGCGTCTTTCTCAGCCATTTCCGTTTCTTGGATCTTTTCCAATAACGAAAAGGAATCCCAGTCGTAGAAAACCCTTTAGGGTTTCCAGTCAAAGATTTCGTTCTCATTGATGCAATATCAAATCTCAAATATCCACCAGGCTTTCACCTCTTGGTCCTTGAACTTTCTCGACTTTCTCCTCGCCATTGAAAATCGAAGAGAGAAAATAATTACTAAGAAAACTTCAAACTTTTCTATGGATCAAATGACGCAATGCTTACGAGGACCAACAATCGAAATTCAACCTTTAGGACCGAAGCTGATATGAGCTAGCAAAAAGCATTTCAATCGAAAAAGGAAAAAGTATCCATCCTTAACATTCGTCCCTCTCTAAAAAAATATCACCCGTCGTTATACGAAGTAGAATGGGAATAGAATTTTGATATATTTAACAGAGGCTAAAAAAGAAAATTTTTATTTTTCACTCGGTATCGCGACAATATATATTTTTGAAAACTTACAAACAAAGAAATTGCCCTCTTTACATTTTTCATACGATTTCCAAGAATTTTTGCGTAACATCGAAACACTGGAACTCTTGAATACTATATTTCACAAGGACCTTCGTTATAACCAAAAAAAAAAAAAAAGTCTAGAGGGTGTCCAGATAAAAAAAAGTAGATAGACACGTATAAGAATGATGTACTGAATAATCTATAGAGATAATCAAATATTACCGTATGTCCTACCTAACAATGGATTATGTACTAGAGACAGGCAAATGTATGTTTATCTAATAAACACTATCTAGTCCTATGAATAACGAAGCATACTGGTTTGGATAACGATCAAGTGATAAATTTCAAGCACTCGCTCGTCACTCGCATATCGTGATAACAGCTACTCGTAGTTACACGTAACGTGCTCGTAAATTAATGCTTATGTAATTGCGAGAGGGTCGATAAGTTAGCGCCGAACGTAAAGCCGAGACACAAACCAATAACGAATGTAACGAAGATCAATAACATTGGAAATGAGATTATTTCTACGAAATAAGAAAAAGAAAGGAACAATCTTTCTCATCGATAGAAACGTCAAATCTGACAGTGATAAACAGAGCTTATGTAATCATACGTTATGTAGACATAAATGTAATAGCAGTTTAGGAAAATATTGATTTCTGGCCTATGAGCCTTTGATACGTAATCCTATATCGTATTTGGTACTTTGGTACTGGTTATGTGGCAAGATGAGAAATTCAATTTGATCTCTATTTTCATGATAATTAAATACAAACAGACTCGATCAAAGCAGGACGTTCTATCCTCGTATGTTACGTAATACCACAAAGGCGCGTATACGGTAGATTTCGGATTAGTGATTTGTCATGTTGTCGCCTGTTTTTTGTTTTTTTTTTTCTTCTGGGCAAATGCGATGTATAGTCACGTGGGAGAGGTGTGGACTATTAAAACTTTGAGTAAAAAAAAAAATAAATCGTCAAGGGATCGAACGATATATAAAATAAAACGTGAAGGATTTACATATGGCTATTTTATACGCTCTCCCACGTGGGACGCGTTAACTGGCGATGGATAGCACGGCTATCGAGATATCAAGCGCACCGATCAAATTGGATTAAAAACAATGTATGTTATTGAACGATAGCGATCACGTTAAAGGCGATTATATTTGTGCTTATACAAAATTTCTGTAGACATTGGAAATTTGATAAGTTTGTGACTGATGAATTTAGAGTAAGGAAAATAAAGGAAGGTTGGAGGGGTATCTTTAGATTTTTTGAATTTTCTATATCTGCTGTGAGTGCGAGAGGGACGGACTTATGGCTGTTTACGTACGTGAGACAAGGACGGACATAGAGGGAGTAAGATTTTCATGAAATCACACTTTGTCTACTACGGATATATCACTGGACGTCTAGAATTCTTAAATCGTTTGAAATATTTCGAAAATCCAACAATCCATTTTTCTGAATTTTTTTATCCAGAAAATTGTATTCTATCGCTCGGGAGCAAAGTTTTATACTCGTGCGATTGATGCAGTTGCCATAAATCTGCATTGCAGCAGATTGATTTTAATTCATCCCCCGAATACACGTGCATCGAGCGGAGAATGACTGCTTGTAAAATCGTGAAAAAAAAAAATACTACGTTTTTATTTGACGTGAAATCCGGCGATTTCACATTCCAAATAAAAGTCACGGACATGTTAATGGGGCAGTTTCCATTCGCACTGATTATCAAACGAGCCAACAGGCCACGTGGTAGGGGACCTGTAAATATTCCACGAGAAAGAAAAACAAAAGGGAGATAAAAATCAAGAACCAAAGCCAATTGATGAGAATTGCGTGTGACGGTGAAAAAAAAAAAAAAACGAGATGCAAAAAAACCGATTGAATATTTTATGTTGATCCGTTTTCACTCTTTACACGAGTGATCCTCTCCTACACGGTGTTTTAACATGACAAATTATTCTTCACTGTCAGTCAATTAACGTCACGCAAATATTCAATGACTTATTTATTCCCACCCCTGTAGCACGTGGTCAATGCTATACCACTTGACTGTCAGTTTCAAAGCACCGAAAGCAAACATCAAACAAACTGCCCCTTTTTACTTGTACGGCTTTGCCAGTCTACCTGTGTGTTTACCTGTGACGCAAAGAGGAAACCTGAAAATTTATATGGGAAGGTATTGACCGTTCTCGATACGTATCGACAGGCATTATTTCTCAGGACTCATCCCCTTGCGTACATAAAGGGAATATTAAAAATCCTATATAATCGGATCACTCTTCTTGTGACAAATACGGCAAAGAAACGGATATAATTGATATGTATGAGAAACGTGTAAAAAAAAGAAGGTAAGAGTAGAAATGATGAAAGAAATTTATTTATTTTTTCTTTTTTTTTTTTAGGATATAAATAAAAGAAACTTACTTGAAATAGAAGTATATATCGATCTCACGCACATTACGCGCACGCTGAGTCAAGCCGGAAACTTTGCCTCTTGAAAATGGCGGAAGTCTTTGGAAGGTGGCGCGCTTCTCTTGCTATGCCTGTAAAATAGATTTTCTGTGGTTCAAGCGCCCCCATATCGCGAGAATAAGTTTCGGGGAATGAGGCTTTGGAGCATCGCTAAAATAATTCGTAATCAGTAAGGAAGTATCCTGTGGGAACAAAGGGATATTTTACGGAGCAGGTGGGTTGGTTTAAGGACTAGAGTCCTTGGTCTTGTAAACTCTAGAGGTAACGTAAGGGTAAGAGAAGACAAAAGGGTTTGGTATAACTTGAGCGAGACAAAGAGTTCATCCTGGTTAATTAGACTCGTTGCATTAGAACGGAAGACGAAGGATTTTTAATAAAATTAAAAAAAAAAATACAAGACAGAGAGTGAAGATAGAGGATTTTTTATTCCTTTAGATTAATTTAAGTAAGGATGAAAAGAAGCAAGAAAAATAAAACAGGATAAAAGACTTGTAAAAGACCTACATTGCTATACACCTATACAAATACCATTAATAAGCCAGAAGGATTGAAGGGTCGGATGTCGCGTAAAATCAACCTGTCAAAAATAATTAATTCATATTACTCGATTTGGCGTCCTATAATTATTATGATCGTTAATAATCAAGATCAGGCTACACCCAACGATGACAGAGGAACAAGCGCCATAAAGGAATAGGGGGGTAGTCGATACGGTATGTACAAGAACCGAACAAGGGATGAGAAAGGAGTAGTTGGCTCATCCGCCCCTATTTCTCTTTCGACGTTTCGTGGATGGAACTCTGCCAAACCTGCCCCAGGATTTCGTTTCGTCGTATAATGGATAGGAACTTTTCTGAAAGGCAACCCTCTGCCGTATGTGGTGGGCATGGGAGGTCCATTACTCTTTTTTTTTTAGCAAAGTCAACAAAAAAATATATATATATATACAAACAGACTCAGCGGAAGGGCTGACTATTCACTGAAACATTCCCTACGCCCTAGATAATTTAATCCGATATATTAGGGCCTTAAAGAACAGGTGCCTATTGGTAAAAAAAAAAGTTTCTAAGATTCAAAGAAAAATTATTCGTAGTAATTGAAAAAAAAAGATATATATATTTTAATTATACATCTAAAAAAAAAGGTACTTATTCCCAAGGGTACAAGTAGAGAACGTAAAGTGTCCTCGAAGAGAGAAGGAGCTGCTCTTTAGCTGCTCTCGAAGCTAAAGCCACTAGGGAAATAATTCCACTTTTTGCTACTGTACGCCTGCATATAAGTGCACTTATGCACACGTCTGTATGCACTATTACCCGTGATGCAACATGCACTCTGCATCTAGCGTGACAAAGCCACGTTGATAACAGCACATCATAGCCATTGGCTGCTGATATTACTGGTCCGGGAATACAATGGAGTTCAGAGGACCAGAGGGTAATGATGGAGCATAGATCCAACCAAGTGTAGGGACCAAACTCGAGTAGACAGTACCAATCAGAGTCATCGATTGCTCCAGACTCATCCATCAATCAATCTATCAATCGAATCAACCCTGAAGATCCGTGATTTCTCAATGCTAAGGTGACCTCGCGACCCTCGTTCAAGGGGTGGCTGGAAATCAGCAGAAAGATTTAACCAACGTTTCTCGTATCCTTCACGAAAATCCTTCTGGGAAGTGAACCTCTATCGAAAATCCCAAATGGCTTTACCTGAGCTTATTTCAGTAGAAAACGAAAGAGCCTCCAAGGTTTCTCGAGTATGGTGGATATCAGGATATCAGAAGAATCTTGAGGGATGTTCCTTTGTCAAGAGTTAAGTGAGGTCTGGAAGGTCTGATACAGGTGTGCATGAGCACCCTGAAATGGGACGTAAGCTTGAGGGCTTATGTGCCTACATAACTAAGTAAATATAGTGAGTATATATATATATTTACCCGTAAATAGATCAACGAAATAGATAAATCGTAAGTAGAAAAGGCAGTGTGCTGGTTAGTAATTGATCAGAAGACTTCCACCCCTATTCTCAGGCAAGCTTCCATATCTCCCACTCTTAGCTGTAGGCTCAAGGAGCTATAAGGGATGCTAGGTAAAGTTAGAGAGGGTGGCGAGGACTCGCCACCTGTTGCCATGGCTACCGCCGGGGGAGCAACAGCCGCCAAACTCACTACGGCCTCTGCTACGCATCCATTATTTATGCCAATCAGTTAGGTTATCAAACAGGAATTTCGAATGTCCAGGGAAAATAACTACCCTCTCTTTACTCGATCAATGTATAGGTAACCGTGATTCCTCCGTTATTGAACAGCCTTACTCCCCGGGGGTCTTTTCGATGAAACGCAAAACGTCATTTCAATTAAAAAAAAAAAAGCTCATTTAACCCTCTTTCGAAACTTTTCAGGACACTTTGAGGATATTTTATGAAACGTTACTAGACACCCCAACAACTTTCACGTCGATCCGTACAATCTGTCCCTTTCACAGGATGCTTTACGGAAAGGGGTGAAACTGATGGATTTGAGGGTTGAAATCACAATACACAGCGTTGTGCAAATTCCGTAACTCCGACAGCCAAGGCGAGCAGCGGCATTCAGGAATGACAGGATCTCACGCGTTTCGAATTTTGCGATCGATACAGCACTCTCACCCTTATTCTCACTCCACGTTTCCACCCTTATTCTCGCCCTCTGTCTCGTCCTTACTTAGAATTCCCTCGCCCAGCTCTCTTCAGTCCTGCGGCTTCAAAGTCCCCAGTA
Source organism: Hartigia nigra (assembly GCA_031001745.1). Classification (NCBI taxonomy): domain Eukaryota; kingdom Metazoa; phylum Arthropoda; class Insecta; order Hymenoptera; family Cephidae; genus Hartigia; species Hartigia nigra. The sequence continues at coordinate 522,331 of JARPRG010000322.1, read as the reverse complement.
GCGACATCAGAAATACACTAGGTTCTTTAACTCAATGAAAATTCTTACCCGACAACTCCTAGACGTTATTACGTCACTTCCTTTTCGAACAGAAAAATACTTTCGGATTAATAGGGATTTTTCGTTCTTTTTTCTTTCACTACTATTTCTTTCTAGAAACGATAACCAGTGGCAGTTTGATACACTAGTGGTTATAAAAAAATATTACGTCCTCCTGTACGTTCTTGGGTTTAATTAAAAAGCTATTTTTTTTTTCTCGTGAACACTGCTGCCAACGTCTGTAACCCCCACCCTTATAGGGACTTTATGGGTCTTCATAAAATTGCAAATCTTTTTTTCCATTTAACGCTTCGACGGACATCGTCCAGCCAGGAAGCTGAGCAAACGATACTCCAAGTCAGAGTATTCGTATCATAGGATTTTTTTACGTAAGAGGATAAATGGACTTTTTCTATCATTATTCAGGATTTATAAACGTTTTTGCAGATCCAATGACTATCCACGATAATCCTTGAAAATCATTTACGTCAAGTATCCTGGTTAACGGAAATTTTCAATTAGTTTCTAAAATCCAACTAAAGGATTACGAATGTGCCAATGTTTGATGCAATTTAAATTAGACAGGGTGCAGGAAGTCATTAAAGATAATTAACGAATTTTTTAATTAAGTTTACGAATAATATAGTATTATCTAACTATACCTACCTGTCTAACCTACTATCTACTCCTTTCAATTCTAAAACAAGTTTCGGACTTGATCACCGACTGAATAGATGCAATCTGGCCTGTTTCAATGTTGGCAAGAGCTGCAATCAGTGTCCAATTGACAAGTAGAGGAATATAATCATGTCAGTGAGATATTCGCGCATCTACCTGCCCAAATTTTCAAATTCACACATTATATATATATATATTTATTATGGGTAGCAAATATGACGATAGAAGGCGAATAAGTGATACTGCAATACCGTAGGCGTAGTAATGTCCTAATTCGAGAAAGGTACCGGATTGGTCCAGCGCACGTATCAAATTCACTTTATGAGAAATTCTCTCACGTGGAACGAATAATGCGTATATATATATATATATATCCACTTCGTGAAATGGAATTCGTAGGAGAACAGAATTTTCGATTTGAAACCAGCCAAAGCGTCGTCATTGCACTTATGCCTCGATAAACCGTATTAAAAGTTTTGGCATTTACTGCTTTCGCTCAAGTAATATAAGAGATGGACCACGCGACCAATTCAGCATCCACATGTTAAAAGATCGTTCGACAAGATAACGAACGTAGAACCGTAACAGGATCACGTAACTTTATAAAAAAAAAAAAATAAAAAAACATGATCATTCGATTTATGCAGGACTTTTCCAATTTCGATAATCGAATTTTCACTTTTTTTTTTCAATTTATATACAAAGAAATCGGACAACGTTCTAGAATACAAATGGTCGAATATCCTGTGTCATCTATTCCATCGCTCTACCTTAAGGATTGCTGTAACTTTAATGTCCCTAATAACCCTTTCGAAAGTTAGTCATCAAGATTTACGTAGATTGAGTAAAATTAAAAGTCATTACTGTACATTGACAATCGTACAGAATCATTCAATCCAAATGTACCACCCCGAACATACTTTTGCCATAAGGATCGAATGGGCGCGCTTAACTTCAAGCGATGCGCTACAGCCGAATGACCCGGTACGTCATAAGAAATATTACGCATTTGAATTTTCCCGCTACTCCCGTCGTCTTGTCAGCAATATTTATTCGCTCTCTTATTTTTATTTTTTTTTTCTTTTATCACTCACTTCGTCTCAATGCTCTCTCTACACTCTCTTGTACACTCAGGACGCGTACCGCTGCTATTCCGCGCATACATATGTATATAGATTTTATACATATTTCATGTTTCTGACTTACAGCTCGAATACTTACTGTATATACATATATATATATGCATGAGTATATATACATATATATACCTTGACCTTTGGATGCACAAGTGCATCTCTGCTGCAATTTCGAAGCTTCTTCAAGCTTTCGAAAAATGCAATTGACATAAACCAAACCGATGTAAATGTTATTGCCGTTTTGCAATGCCGTTGTTGCTCCTGGATTTCTTGGCTGAAATTGAAATTTACTTTTTTATTCGACAATTTGGAGGAATTTACGAGGATAAATTTAATGTAAAAGTATCGAATGGTAATTTCTAAGTGACGTCAATCAAGTTGCCGGGATTAACGTAGCTAGACGTCGGTCGTAACGTTGAGTGACGTTAACCTATAAGATACGACCTTGATTGACTTTTATTCCCCCCCCCCCCGCCCCCCGCCCCTAGTAAATTTATCCCTATATCCTCATTCTTTCACGCAAATCTACCGTGGCAAATACTCAGCAAGAAGAAGGAAGAGTACGTCACTAGGATGCGTTTACTCGAAATTACGAAGTATGTTTATCCACTCAAAAATATTTGAACTGGCGTCGAGTAGATGCCAGCGTCGGGACGCCCCTACCGTCAGTGCTGTCGATATGCTTGCACTCGATTGGTAAGTGAATGTATAGATATATATACATAGCCAAGACGTAGCCAAGGCAATGGAATCTTGAAAGCGTCCCTAATAGACTGTCAAAACAGTGGTAAATAGAGTGTTGAGCTTTTACAGAGAAAAATAAAGGGAAAATTTGAAAATTTCTAAGAGACTCGTAAACAGGGCGAAAGTACCGTGAGATCAAAGTGAAAAATAAATGAATATCGCTTACCGGAAGCTCGTAAAATTTATCTCTATATTCAATTTGTCGAAAGAAGGAAACTATTTGAAAATGTCTTTTTACGTTCTTGTTATGCTATGCTTTATTTTTTTTTTTTTTAAAGCTCTTTTCATCATACTCTGCCTTTCTTGGAGCAAGACAAATTGATTTAAGCATAGGGATGCTGCTCTGGCTTGCTTTGCGTAAGACGTATACGTACATGATTTTGAGTGGCTTTCAAAAGCTCCCAACGGTAAGGATGAGTACGTATACGGATTGTATTCCGTGAAGCTGCAGGAAATTCAGAAAAGCTCGCCCTACGTCTCGTAGGTAGACAAGTGGATGAGTTGAAGGATCGGTCGATTGAGGATTTCCTTTCTGAAAGAGACGCCAATTCAAGTTGTCTACCAAACTTAAATTGTCTGTTGCAAAAGAAGTGGAGTATCGATCGTCGCGATTTGAGAAGGAATCTTTAACGCTAGGCTCGAGAGTGAGGGGTCGTGAAATTGTTGGAAAAATAAAACCCTTTTTTTTTTAATTAAAAATTTTGTTTAAGGTACTCTCTGTATCGTTTAAGTCGCTTAAGGGAACCGTGAAAATAAAGAGAGGACAAAGAGAAGGAAAAAAAAAGATACGAATGAAAAGGGAAACTCGAAGGGATCTTCTTATCGGACTATTTCGTAAGAAAGTTTTCATCACCTTTAGGTATACAGTGTTATATCTCAAGGTGAAAAGTAGTAGCGACGCCATAGGCAGGATCGGCAGACTTTGCAACGGAATTAATCTTTATGCTTGCGAAACTTATTTTGCTCACGCAGAAATAGGCGGGAAAATTGCAGGGAGCCGTGATTTACGTGCAAAAATTTGCCTTGAACGAATTATGGTGTCGGTGACGTTTGGAGCAATTTATTATGATTTTTGGGGCAAGAGCGGAGGCTGGGATCATTTTATGATTTATGAAAATTTCAAAAGAATAGAAATGTAAATCAACGTGAGTTTTTGTTAATGCTTGCAAATTTCATGATGAAAGACGAAAAAGTTCAAGCGAATGAAGAAATGGGAAGATAAGTAACCGTGCTAATTGACGATTTGGAATTTGAAAATTTTCAAAGAAAATTAAATACTCGGGAAGGAAAATTATTCGCTAGAAATTCATTTAGTCGTGTATACTTAGGCAGCGCTGCTATGTCATTCCTTTAACGATCAAGGAAAGTGTAGCGAGAGTCCTTTTGAGATGGCTCGTATCCTTTGTGAAGGAAGGATGGCTGAATAATATACGAATGTTTTTCTCGAGTCTTGAACTTGACGTAAAAATACATCCAGCATCCCTGCTTCGAACTGATACAAAGGATCTTACAGCAAGAA
>JARPRG010000322.1:499149-518115 GCA_031001745.1 Hartigia nigra | reverse complement strand
AAAAGATTCCTGCAATTTCATTTTAACGTGAATTTCCTTCTCGAACGTTTCACGGAAATTTGGATAATTGTCAATTCTCAGCTTGAGATAGAAAACTCAAAATAAATACACTTAACGATTCTCCAGTAACGTCTGGACCATTTTTTCAATTTAATGGCTAATCGGATTTCCTTAGCACAGTAAAGATAATCTGCACCCTTTAAAACGAAGTACTCGATTAAAGACGTTAGACAAGGATGTTAACGAACGTGAATATTTTCTAAAATTTTTCTACAAGATCCCTTACTCCTTCACTTTATTCTCATACTATTTGGGCAATACATTTTTTTTGGGGGTTTTCCCTATTTTCCTGAAATCTGGGTCGACCTCTTACGACTCCACACCGGTGTAACGACTTCTCTCTACCGCACTCAAGAAATTTCTACTTACATTAGTCTCTTCCGTGGGATAAAAAGAAAAGAAAAAGAAAAAAGCGATCTCTCCTGTTTCACGGTGGATATTCAGTCTTGAAATTTTATCCCCCTGAAAGAGACACTGGCAGTCGCAATTCAGGAAGATAAGATATCGTTACAACAATGCTGCGTACACAGTGCTGGAAAAGGAGCGTCTTACCAGTAGACAGCTTGTTTTTTTATTTGAATTCATGATTTATGTAGAGGATGAAGCATTCGAATGCACAAGCTTTTTATACGGTAGAAAATTCACGGGATATACTACGTAAGTACGTACGGATGGACAGATAGATAGATATCCAAGAATAAGGAGAAATATGATGGAAGATAAAATAAAATGAAAAAAGAAAAAGAAAAATGGAAAAGAGAAAAACAAGTGGATCCTGATACCGAGGAAAATCATCCGGCAGACTCCTCGTTGGCTTCACGAAATGGACATCCATCTTTCACGTCTAATAGGGAATCAAACTCTTCCGCTTCTACAAACCCTATACAACAGTAATGGCATCGGCTGGGAAATTGCATAAGGCATAATTTATCACATGAAAAACTTTTCGAGCGCGTCCCTTTAATGAAAGCAGCTAATATATGACTATGGGTATAACGTGTCGAGGGTCCCCGGACTGTATAAAATATGGATTGATGTATGATATATCTATACATAAAAAATAAAATAAAAAATAAGGTATACCTCAACCAAGCCGCCATTATTCGTGAATCCACAATGCGTCGTGACTGTCTGAGGAATCTTTAATGAATTTCTCGAAAGTTTGAAATTTTCTCCTCATAAATTCTCTATCCAAGCGTAAGTAAGTAGCAGCGTACCAAGTAATCGATCGATCCTCTGGAAACACGACCAAAGGAATCATGACTGACAATTCGAACATAGTCAGCCCCGTTCGGGAACTCTCGGTAATCTTCGTAAATTCATAGGAAGCCGTCTATGCTTCATTACTCATCCCAACATGGCTGACAGAAGCTGAGCTTTCGACGCATGCATGCTTTACAGTGACAATGGCACTAGATATTCAGGAAGCGTATTTCACATGAAAAGTGAACAAAGGTGAAAGGTCAACTTTACCGACCTTGTAGAATCCCACGAAACTTGTAAAAAATCCAGAAAGATTTGTTTTTCCTCAAATAAAGACAAGTCATTGTTTATCACCCTTTTGTCCAGCGTTATCTACGCAGAATCCTTGTAGGATGAACTTTTAAAAATTCACGATAATCGATTAAAGTGAAACGTCCGATAGCCACAGGAGAAATGTGGTACATTCACTTTTTTGTGTTCTCTAATATATCAAAAAAAAAAAAAAAACGAATAAGAGCAAGAGAAAGAAGAAAATGAAAGAAAAAAAAGTAGAAGAAAAAATCCCAGAAAGGTTGCCGAGAGTCATGAATATCCCAAAGATTCCTTGGGGGTTCTCCCTCTGTAATATTTAACGGACGGGAGAAACTCCATTTCCAGGGTGCATCAACAAGGCGAATCTACACTCAAAGTCGAACTGGCAAACGGCCAATCAGGTTGACCCACTTCCGTCGACGGACAACAGCGATGATAAGCAATTCGCGTGAGACTGATTCGTCCTGATCGAATCTATATCGACGGGATGACATGGCCGGTATTTCCCGTAATCCGTCCTAGCCGCTAATACGACGGTCAGTTTGGATAATTGCCGTAGGGATCGCTAGTGGCGTTTATAGGAACGTAGTGATAAGCCCTGGAACCTCATAGGATGACTAGGATGTATCTTGTACGGCAAAGGGAAGTGACGTAGCTGTGATTACATCATGAAGGAAAAAGGATGACGTCGTAGCTACTCCTGTAATGGCACTTTGAACCTAGTGAAACGTTTCAAATTGCTCCTAAGGCTTTTAGGGATTTGGAGCTTCAATTTATAGAAGGTCGATGTCGTCGTTCGCTGGGGACTTGACTTTAATACTGGCAAGGTCATAAATTCCTCACGATATAACGTGTGCAATTGCAGCTGCAATTGCTGTTTAAATTTCAGCTGTCGCTACTTACCTCCTCTCGTAATATTACAGCACTCGAGCAAAGACGTTTGCAGTGCGAAAAAAAGAAAAAGAAAAATTATTTATCAGTTACCAAGAAAATTGCGAAACGATAAAAATGAAAAAAAAAACAAAAGTAATACATCCAGAGGTGCTTTGATAACTTTAGAACTCGTTATGACGATTCTAGTCGTTACTTTGAAATACGATTTCCAAGATGGCGTCCAATCACGCAACATAGTTTATGTTAATTAATTTCTCGAGAAATAGTCAACAAGCAATTGCCTTTCGTGTTGACACTTAGCCTTTGAACTATACATTCATTGTCTAAGTACATTGGATCCGGCACCTCGTACTCTTTCAATCTCACCCTTCCTCCGACTGCTCGAACCCTTCGAGCCTGATATATTTAATCCCCTTAAAAATACAAAGATAGATAAACCCCAAGACGGAGTTTAAAAATCAATGAAAATATCGATAAAGTCTCGAGCTTCGATATCAGCCTTGCTGTGCAATTAAGTCGGGAATGTATAATTAAATTATTTCTTTCTTCGTTTCTCGAAAGTATCACCATTTCCATGTGACATTGGAGAGTCTGTATTATCAGTTATTTTATAAATTATTGATGGATCTGTCTGTACGTCTAAATATATATATACAGACACATACATATATAATGGAAATATTCCTCAGAATCGATCCCTTACTCTATAATATGTTAAGCAAAGTGCAGCCAGCACGTGAGCGGCAGCCATGACAGTTTTGACAGTCGGTAGACACGTAGGAGCAAAAGAGATAGCACATACATGATATAAGGTAAAAGCGTCGCGACGTCGTACAAGCAAAATTCTAATGGCGACGGATACGATCCTTATGTCACATTAGGAAACGTAGTCAAAAAGTAATGGCGTCCTACGCAAATAGAGGCAAAGAGGTTGCCAGCGACGTTTATCTCTATGGGATGTAAAACGGTGATTTCGTATAGAGCAGAAAATTGCAGTAGAGATAAATTCGTATTTTACGCCATTATATATACAGCGCTCCATCCTTCTTCATTCTATTGTAAATATTCCAAATTAATTATTCCCATTCGCCAAGTGCACTCACGTGCTATCGATTCACTGATCATTTATTACACGTTATACCGAATATTATTAATAATAGTTCAGTAATAATGAAATAATTGATATTTTTATTGGTAATTATTTAACTATCCCTTCAACCCTTTTGCTCTTATCGGACAAACTCAATTATCTTATCGGTGCATGACCGAGAGCTTTAAACGACAAGCAGCATCCCATCGACCGATTTCCATTGGAGTATCTGGACCTTTGAACGAGCTGGGACTCTCCCGCAAATTGGTGCTGGTTGCCCGCCAATTGGTCCATTAATTAACAAAGGCGTTAGCCTTGGAGACGTCGACTCAATGAGCCTGAATATATATACATATATATACGTATTCGATTTACATTAATAGAGAGATGAAGGATGCTGCATGAAAAGATAAGATGCATCATGGATGCATGATATTTTTGAGCTCTGCCGAGCATCCATTATCGAAAGCGTTACTCGTATATAGATATAGTGTATGAAAAAGTGGTTAGAATATCGATAACAACCTTACGTAATCTATTGGTGAAATCCTTATGGTACCGAGAGATCTCTTACTACCATATATTTATCTACGTCGATTACAAACCTGATTCTCCTTAATGGTGGCCATCTTGGAAAACTCCATAGAATATAACTCGACGATTCTTTCTTTTTTCTTTTTATTTCCCTTTCTTATTTTTCATTCGGATCGATTTGATGCCGGCACGCTATATTCGTGGTTGGAAATGTTTTTGGTGTTGGCTATACTGCAGATAAAACGTGTGGAAATAACATGGATGCTGTCAAGAGGCCATTTAGTCTGGTGAAAATCCCTAGAATCTAGGTATGTAGCGGGAATACGGGACTGGTACCTAAGTATAATGCATTATTCTACCTGTTGCTAGGAACGACCTAAGCCTACGATAAACTCGACCAATACCAATGTATACACAGAGTAGATGTTAGATACGTAATAAATTCTATGTTAAGTAATTTCTAACTAGAATCTAGGGACTAGACACACACATATATATATATATATACAGTAAATGAAATTGAAGCTTATTGGATTGTATCTACGATTGATACAAGTTAAGATTGCACTCTCTATTCTAAGATAAATACAACAGGGGTTGCTATTAAAGCGGGTTATACTAGATAGGAAAAAGGATTTTCGTGTAGTGCGAAATTCACTTAGACAAATCCTAGGGATAAATTCCAGAAATCTTTCCCCCTCGAACACTCACGGTGTATTTGAGGCTGATCTTTTGTTTCATAGTTTTCAGTAGTGTTGGATGATGATGATGAAAAAAAAAAAAAAAATTATATATCTATACATACACTATATCCCTTTATCTCGAGGTAAATATCAAAGAATACAGGATATTGAAATCTATATGCATGATAACGATGATAACGCCACTAAGTTTAGCCATTGGCAAATGCAAACGGGCCCTATGCCAATTTCGCACAATTCAAAAAGGTCGATACGAACGGCGGATGCTTTTACCGTAATTGGCAGAACGAGTCGAATAGATTCGCGAATAAACCCAGAACGATATTCGCGCGATACATGGTCGGAATAAAGGTAAAATGGTAAAAGGAAATATGCCATGGTTCTACGTTATCCCTGGCTGCCGCAAGAAAAGGTTTCAGAGGCCGACGAATTTACATTCAATTTCAACGCCACGTGTTACCCTAGTTCTCGAATATTCGTTCTCAATATGGTCCTCTTTTCTTTTTTTTTTTTCTTTTCTTTTTTTCTTTCTTTTGCAATCACGTTAGAAAAGAGAAGCTCAAGCGTCTCACGAACGTCAACCCACGACCCTTATCCAGCTGAGGATAGTGGAAGGCAGAGCGAGAGAGATAAGAAATAAACCACTACACATACTACGTAGGGAATAACAAAGAAAGAGTATCAGGCACGCAGTAGGTTGACATTCTCAAGAGCTTTATTGGATGTGAACATAAGGGTTGCGACATTTTGCTGGACAGGTCCTATCTTATACCTTTTACTAATACCTTATAGCAGTACCTACTTTCTCAGCCCTTACCCACCTTCCAATTACTTGGTTATCCCTTCGAAATACCATCGAACACTGATCTTCCTGGGATCAGAGAAAATCGACAAGGGCACCTAGTGCGTCCTTAGAGACCACATCGATTTCTCTTAATACAGGCAATTCGCACCCTTCGCCAATCTTCTACCATCATCCAAACATCGCTTAGTCTTAATTTGGCCGCGACGATCCCTAAGTCGTCATTAATTACCAGTGCGTCATCCCTCGTTCTGATCTTTTACGGAATTCACCCTTGTCTACTTTTTTTTCTTGGTTTCTGAAATAGGGCATGTTTTTCATATTTCTGAATTAAGAAAAGACGGCTATTAGGGTCATAAATGGACCAAGCACAGTTCGGAGGATTCCTTTGAGCTTGCAAGCTTTGATCTTATCGATACACCTATGTGACACATCAAACTGGATGTATATAGGATATGTCCATGTGCCTAGGCTTTAATTACTGACTATACACTAATGACATGGTATCGCATTAAACCCTTACTCGCCCTACCGGTATCCTGGTTAATTTGCAATTTCGCGAAGGGACCTTGTTTTAATAATCAAGCACAGCTATGAACTACTTGCTCTGCTACTAGGTCTTATTTAACGAGTGTCCTTTTTACGCTGATCCTGGAAACGTGTTTCCTGCGATATCCTTTTAACGGGATAGCATTGCGAGAGAATGTAATTTCACGTTTGAGAAAAACTATTAAAGACCCTGATCCCTTATATCTCCTCTACAGTTTCCAAGAGTACGTTAGAGTTTTCGAAGCTTTGAGAAACCCTATCGACTTTTTTTTTTCGTACGGAAACCACCCCTTGATAACCAAAGGAATTGCATGGGGGCTGAAATCCATCGATCATGTTTCAACTTCAGCTATTCTTAAGGAACCGTCTGGAAATTTGTATCGGACCTGTAGCGAGTACTTAAGAGAACATGGTACGGTACTCTTTAGAAAAATCTCTATATGACTATATGTATGCTTTAACGTGAAAAGCACTAACTAGGGAATTTATATTGCAGTACGCTCTGCCATCTCTTTCTGGCATATTTATCACATCGATAAAACACTTGAGGGATGCAAACCAGGGGGTTGATTTTTTTACACTGTAAACTCCTGACCTTCCCCGACATTTATCATATATCCTAGCTGAAACCATCCAATTTTGTACTTGGAAGCCATTACCACTTGGGATATGTAATTCCAACATCTTTTACTCACATCCTTATCTCTCTCTATCCCTTCAGGGTTAGGTTGGGTCAGGTTAGTTCTTTCTCACTCGACAAAACGTATCTCACATTTTACCCACGACTGTTAAAGAGAATTTTTATTCGATGCCTATGTATATCCACATGTGCAACCCCTATCTGGATAATTTATCGTCAACCCCTTGCCATCTTTTTTTTTTTTTTTTTCGTCTACTCTAAATTCATTCGTGAAAACGGCGCTGTTTGCTTCATTTTTCCAAATTTATGGACTTCCTGTCCATTACGAAAGAGTCTGCTTCGTCTATGAATTATTTACTCAGGACTTTCATCCACAGTGTCATCGTGCACTCGAATACTGGAATTTATTGGAAATTCAATTTTTAAATATTTTAACGTACCACTGATATTTAATTTTCAGGTGAAAAGAAAAATTAATAGAGATGCAAGAGCTGATTCAAGTGATACTTGAATCAATCGTTAATTATTTACCTAATTAATTTTTGAGGGATTCTGTACTGAGAGTCCATTGGTCCAATACAGAACTGGTTTGATGTCAATACATCGAGTCATCCCCTTGTTGATGATCCGTATCATCCCCCAATGGCTGTTATGGGTCAGCAAGCTCTAAACTATCTCAACTACAATTTGAGCGGGTAGTCGTAACAGGGTGACTCAACCTCATCTCTCATAACTTGATATTGTCTCTACCAATGGCCGTTTCGCCTGTATCAAGTGCCTTTACTGTTAAACTTTCATTTAGCAATTATTCCAGAACGCAGTTATCAGTTTGATTTTATCATCTATTGATTTCTAAGAAGATACCAAGATTGTAAAAATCTCAACACATTTCCGGTTCACTCCTCGAGTCATCACAGCGTTTCCCTTAAACGCGAAAGATAAAAGCCACGAAAACAAAAACACGTGAAAAATTACGTCACTTCTTGTCCTCGTGTAAATATAATGAACGATCCATTCGGATTTTCCATCGTTCGATAAGAACTGCATTTATCTGGAATTTTCTCGAAAATTCCATCGGGACTTCGGATAACTACTTAAGTTTCGGAGAAAAGCGAAAAACGATGGTTTTGACATTTCGCATTTCCGCAACTGTTTTATCAGGATGCTGAGCTCTGCGAAATTCGCCCATATAAAAACTCGAAGGTATCGAAAGTCGATCAATGAATATTTTCTCCCACCCTGCCGTTAACATCCACTCGAGAAAGAAGCGATCCTCCACAAGGATTCTAACCTGATCCTGTAAAACAGAGGAAAACCACAAGCCACATATCCGAAATACGTATTCCGATAAAATTTTCCTATTTCAAGTCGAAGCACGTGACAGTAGTCACGTCCAATGAGAATTTCATAGATATTCCAAGATGGCGATGGGTTACGTTACCGATAATGCTAGCAGAAGCAGTTATCCTAGATGGAAGCAAAGAAAGAATAATCTTCAAGACCTTTTTCGTAAAATCGATTCTTTCTCCCTCAAAAAGTCTGCCGACACAAACTCTATATGAAGTTATCAGTAAAAAGCTATTCCCATAGATATTACACATTCATTATGTATTCGTCGTAGACCCATTGGCGTAGAGCCAGTAAGAAATTATACATTTCGAATTTTTCTTTTTTACAGTCTTAAGGTGACTGCTGCTATTTAAAAAAAAATAATAATAATAATTCCACATCGGGATGTCTTCTTATCGCCTAAAGGCAAAAGAACCTCAAGAATTTCTTAAGTACGAAAACTCCGGGTTTCTGAAAGGTCTTTCCTATTTACGTCAAGAGTGCCAACGAGTAAATCTCGCGCAACGTGCCATCGTCATGGCGGCTGAGTAGTTGTTCGGGGAAAGCGACTGGGAGGGTGAAAAGTGCAGAAGGGTGTGTCTCAAGAAAATTTACGAGAATTTCCTCGTGTTACGTGTCGCGAGTTTATCTTAACTCGCCGCGAAAGCAATAAAACCAGAGAATTAGCAAACTTCGAGAGACAGGCTGTTTATGTGTTTTCTGTAACTTTATTTCCCTTTTCTTTTATGATCCTCAAAGCATTTTCAAATGAGACAATTCAATAAACGAGTTAGACATGCGTCTTGCCAATTTTACTTAAAAAAATGTTTTGTTTTTTTTTTTATGTACCTTACGTATGTATATTGCACCAATTTTTTTTCTCATTAAAAAAAAAAAAAACCCCGTCCAAGATCCTGCCAGTTGCGATAAAAACAAAGTTTTTTTCTTTAGCAATAACAAACATCAATTTCACTCTGCGCTGATCTTATATTATATTATATTGCCTTTCAAAGTTTTGCCCAAAGGTGTCCGTCTTATATAGAACGAAAAACGTTATACGATCCCGCCAGGCAAGTCGGACGGCAAACAACAACGGAAACAAAGAGAACTTTTTTTTATCAGGTTTGCGTACTGTCGACTAAGAGAAACAAATCAAATCTACTCTTCGTCACGAGGTTAATGGCAGTTCGCAATTTTTACAACTAGAAGAAAACAGCGGCGTGAAAAATCTAGTAAAACAACGTACAACCATAGTATTAGGTACTAGTAAAGTTTTTATTATCCTCCCAGCCCCTCTCCTCTCCCTCTAACAATTTTTAACTCAAATTCACAATGCCTCTACGTCACACTGCACCAAAGCCGAAGAGTACCTGCAGCATCCACAGTGAAAGAAATATATCTAAGGATTTATCGTAAAGATAAATAGGAAAAAATTATACGGATCACGTAATCCAAGAAATTCCCTAATAAGTCTTGAAAACGTATGCATAAATATTTTCATCTGTCATTTTACTTTTTTACGTTTTTTTCTAGTTATCTGATTTTCTTTTTCTCACTAATAGGACACTCTATGACGTACGTACAACGTATACGGACATAGAGGTGTCAGGAATGCTCGAGAGAAACGACCAATAAAAATTAGCGCAGACCATTGCCGTGCAAATATCGTGCATTACACCCAATTAGACACGTGCATTATCAGTGCTGGAACGTGGCGTCGGGTCGTTGAAGGTCGTTACCATGGCGCCGGTATCCCATTACTTTGAATAAAGCCGTCAGTGTACTGAACGACAGTGAAGAGGTGTGCGAGAAAAAAAAACAAGTAAAATAAATAAAACAAAAAGAAAATATATACGAGTATGTATATGTCCTCATAATTAAAAAACAATACGACGGTATTAGCAGAAGGAACTGCAGTATATTTTATACGCTCTTATTATACGTATCAAGAGAATAGCTACGTAAATAGAGTGATAAAAAGTTTCTGGCCATTTTCCATATACGTGTATAATAAATTATGATAATTTTTTGCATGATAAGAGACGTCGTTCCAGAAAACGTACCGACGTCCACCTCCTCACCACCCACAGCAAATTTGAGAATCCCCCATTTTTTTTTTGTATAAAAAAGTGTAAATTATCGGTATAATGTGTACCTAAACCAAGGTAAAAGTGCTTCCAGCCATTAATGGTGGTTTGAAAAAAAATTCCGACGCTAAGCGTCGGTATATCAAATCAATGTAGACTTTTTCTCCCTAAGGAGGTTTGCGGGAGAGGCAAAGAGGGTGTACAGTGTAAAAAAAAAAAACTCAATACGAAAGAAAAGCATTTCCAAAAGTACAAAGCTCCCGGGCTTTGCGATGCTCCTTTATCATTTTCTATCTTTTTTTATCTTCGTCCTCTCATTCTCTCTTATCGTTACGTTTATCTCGTTCATTTCATTCGACTTTTTCTTTTTTTTTAAAAGAAATCATTTTCTCCTCATCGCAAGGGTAAAAAATCAATGCGCGGCTTCTTAACGAACCAGAAACGTCAACCCTCTACTAACCCTTACATCCCCACCCAACCCACTACTTCCTTATCCACCAATTCAATTTCTTTTCATTGGACTTGTTTTTTTTCTAAGGACCTCTTTTTTTTCCCCTTACCTTCCCATTTCTTTTTCATCCCTTAGGATTTTCTCGACCTACCCTTGTTCACGCTGTTTCATTGCAATTTAGCATTTTAAAATGAGAGTAATAGCCCAGGGGAAAACTATTGACCTCTTACCGGGGTAGGCACGCGTCCCGAGGACGACTTAGCTTAATTAATATACCACGTAATTAAATGCAACACCCCCTGCTAAGTGGATCCTGCCCTTCCCCATCCTGTGAGAACGTTTGAATAACACTGGCCTTGCTGAATTATGCGATACCCTTCAAGCTACCAGATATATATCCTATCAGAGATAACTATATTATATCGTACTACTGATTACAGGTAACCTAACCTCATGTAATATAGAACTAAGTGCTACTTCGTTCTTCATAACAATCGTAATACTCTTGTAGAATTTTTCTTTTTCTCATTTCATTAAAACGTTTATGAACGAAGCTTAAAAGCCTGAATTCCGAACGTGTCTTGAGCGTCGGTCGAATAAAATTCAAATAAAACAGGAATTAACCTTATTCCCCGACGAAGGGTACGAATTAACGATTTATGCTAACGGCCTCCAAGAAATATGACTTTATTATACGATCTCCGCTAAATTCCAGGCTGCCTACCAAACAGCCAATCCGCTTTATTCAGGGCGAATAAAGTACGACGTCAGGGCATCATCCCTCTTTCACGGCATCCGCAAGTTCATCCCCTAGCCTTAAGATCCTGCGCGACAACAAGACAACCCCTTAACGCCAATCTAGCTCCATACCTGAGAATTTCACCCTTGAAAGCCCTTAATGGCACTGACTCTCTTCCCCACCCCCCTCGCCCCCTCAATTCAACAGGGTAAAATAATAAACGTTGAAAATTCAGCAAAAAAATATTATAATTCTAAAGAATGATTCTTTTTTTTTTTTTCATAACAGCAAATCAAATTTAATCGATCCACTAATCAGTTTCGTATTCGCAGACGATCTGTGTAAACTTGTGTCTCGTATCCGTCCGATCGACACGGTATGTTTCCACTGGAATAGGTCAAGTAGTCAGGCACTGCAAACAGTCCGGCACGGACAGTCAATCACTTCGGCATTCACGAATGAGGACGCACAAAGCTTTATGCAAGCTTTGTGCATTCGCAATGGCGTCCATAGCGTTAGGTAGACGAGTGAACCTAACGTTCTACAAAGGCCGCCATACTCGTATATCCATAAGAGCTTTATGTCCCATGTAATTTATGCGCGCTAAATCGGGAGGTTTAGTGGGAACGAAGCACACAACACGTATGTACTGGGGTATGATATGTTTACAGTATCTGTATATATATAGATACAGACATATATACTATAGTCTATAAGAGCGACCGCAGGTTTCTCTCTAGAAATTATAGTCTGTCTCAAAGGACACTACGTCAATCTCTGAACTATTGAAATGGACATGGGAATAAGTGTGTGTGTATATATATATATATATATATTATTAGTAATATCAATATATGTATATAAACATCAGCATATATATAGCAAATACTAAAAGTTCACTATCCAGCAAATCCTAACAGCTTTAATTTCAGCGTCATCCCTTAACGGGGATATACGACTTCGTAGGGGAAGTTTCTAGCGAAGATATATAACAGCGATTATTCGCTGTGAAGTTGTTTTGCTAGTTTTCTTTAACTTCTTTTGGAATTACTCGAGAGTGTTCTTTAACACTGGGGAATAGGTATGGCGTATGTATATATATAGTTCTCATGCACTTCCTACGCATACAGGACAACCATTACGCAAACAAGCATTCAGTTACAATGAGAATGGTGTGTGGGCGCTTAAAGTTTGTTGTGTGAGATTGAAGGGTCAAAGTTCATGACGTTAAAGATGGGGAATCAGTACTGAGAATCGAATCGGAAGATTTGACAGTATCTATAACGAAATATGGTATGCTATTGGCGAGTTAGAGATACGAATTGAACTTTTGAAACTTGTTGGTTAGTAGATATAACGTTACAAGTTTGGCAATCCTAAATCTGTTAAGGGATTAAGGGTCTTCCAGTACTTTGGAAAAGTGGTATAGCCCGAGAGGGAAAGATGCGGATCAAATGAAAAAGTTCATCAGGAATCTAAGAAGCGTGCCATACTTTTTTTTTTTTTTGTTAAAAGCGGGGGTCAAAAGTTTACTCGAAAGGTAACGTAGGGAAAGGAAAAATATTGAAGTATCATTCTAGGTAATTATTTGATTTATTTTACCTAAAAGGCCCTTTTAACGATTCATTGTTTCAATAAACGATGATTTTATGTTATGAAGAGTATGACTGTTGTTTATTTTTTTTGTTTGTTTGTTGGTATTCATAAAACAGCAGTACTCTTTTTTATCGGCACTCTTTTAAATCCGTACTGTTACGCTCGATGGCCATTGGTAAAATATTTGTCTACCTTTTTTTTTTGTCCATCCTTATCAGCTGTACCGGTATCAATGACGTTCACGTGTATCGAAGTTGATTCAATGCTGCGAATATTTTAATGATTTTCAAACAAAGCATCCAAATGAAATAAAAGTGCACCGGAGAACCAAGTCTGAGAACCACTTGAACTCCCTGACGAAGTCGTCCGGGTGGTTTATACCTTTCCTTACGAAGCTGCTGCACTTCGGAAACGAGAAAGAGAGAGACAAGAAGAGGTAATGAAGAATTCTTACGGTTAGCCTGAGTCAGGGCTAAAGTTTCAAGTGCACT
The DNA here is from genome assembly GCA_031001745.1 of Hartigia nigra. Lineage (NCBI taxonomy): Eukaryota > Metazoa > Arthropoda > Insecta > Hymenoptera > Cephidae > Hartigia > Hartigia nigra. The sequence continues at coordinate 504,637 of JARPRG010000322.1, read as the reverse complement.
TCCGGCGTACGCGAAGGGCAATACGACGGAAGTAGTGAAGCGAATTTTAAACTTCTTCAGTCTGTGGACAATAAAGTTGACCAGGGACGATAAAAAAAAAAAATAGTGATCACTGCAGAGTCGATGTTCGTTCGACAAAATCGTTTTTTTTTTTTTATTTGTTTTATTTTACCCGTTAACCGATTTAATGGCGGAATCTTGATATTTATTTTTTTCTCACGAGAGAATTTACCGGATACGTTGTGATTAATGGGAAATATTTTAGTGGTTTTTTTTTTCGATACTGGATTACGTGGCGCAGTGATTCTGAAATGGTTTTCTCTCTACTGCCCCATTTCACTTATAGATTACAATTCTACAACAGAGACTGTATTTCATGTGATCCAGGTAATACAGCTCCATTATACTGATACTAAAATCTGAAAAACATACCTTATCTACAGCAGCAGGCAACACGCTCCAATCCTCGAAAAAGTACCAAGACAAAATCGATCCCCTCATAACGGGATACGTTCCTGTAGGTCGAGTCAGGGCTTTAAATCCAGTCGTGTCAAAAGTGTCGTAAACCTTTAAACTGGCTTTGAAGAAAACAATAGAAATCAAACGTGCTCGACCCTTTTAATCAGCGACTAATTCAAAATTACGATCGACGTAACTCCTCTCTGATTAAATATTAACAAATTTTTTAGTCCCCTTCCAAGCTTATAGATGAAAAATTTAAGCTAGCAGGTAGACTAAGAGAGAGAGAGAGAGAGAGAGTAAAATTTGCTGTACGTGACATCAGTAGCATTGTTCCTGAATATTCAGCAAGGGTTGAATTGTCGATTTAATTAGCCGAATTAGGTCTTGAATTTAGATATAGGTATAGTCAATGTCAGTCCTGAAGCACCTGGACCAACATTGCAAGGAAATATCCACAATCCCATCTGGCTTTCTACATGCTTTGAATATCGTGAAGCACGTGGTAAAATATATAAACCGTGTATATACATATATCTATATATATATATATATACACACGTGATATTTATTTCAGCAATTATGAAGTTTCGAGAACTAGGATATTGGACGTACCGGAAGCCTCTGACCTGAAAAAGAGTTAAAATCGAGTTATCGCAAGTCGGCATGAATTTATTACGCATTCACTTTGAATATGACAAATACGATCGTTCAACACGTAAAGCTAGAAGAATGTTTGTTCTCCGTAGAAATATTTGTCGAGAAGTTTCGCAAGGCGTACGTATATTTTCGCGAGATAGGAATTTGCGCAATTGACGCGGGGTCTACGTGAAATTTTGATAACTTGAAATAAGATGAATCTCCAAGACGTATAACGTGACAGTTTAATTAATTACCAAGTAGCGGATATGCACTGCTAAATTTACGTACTTAAGTTTAATACAAAGCGAGAGGCGCATGAAAATGCTGATAATAGTTATAATGGTTACGCAATTTCTAACGCATGTATTCAACTTGCTTGTTTCAGATACTAACAGACACACTAACCAGAAAAGTTACCTGCGGATTCAGGAACGCACTATGTCATTGTTAAGGAAGCCACATCGTCTCAAGTCCTGAGCGAGAAGCTTTCGGTATATCGCTTAAGGGCGGAAGTGGGATAAAGGGTATATGAGAAACAGGGCGAAGGGAGAAGAAGAACTTGAGGAATATCCAAATGAAGACTCTCCTTTAAAGCGATTAAATCGCTAACCCGTGTATTCGCCTTAAGATTGAGACTCGGCGGATTTGAATGTTCCTCCCTTAAACGAATCGCGGCTGGGGTGAGTTGTAAGAAAAAAAGGAAATTATTATTTTTTTTTGTATGAAAATCCTTATTCGGAGAATCTTGAGTATCGGTGTAATTGAAGATGGTATCGATATATTTTCTTTCGAATGTAATGGTATCGATTTATTTTGATCGTGCAAGGGATCTGCTGCCCGTAACTGAAGATCCACCGATATCTTGTCGGCGTACGCTTTAAGGCAGGGAATGGCTTTTATTCAAATTCCAAATATAAATCCACAAAGGAGACAGACTCGTATTCACAGAGAACAGGTGTGCAAACCCCAGGAAACTCATTCTAAGGATATGGCTATAAGTAGACTTTTCTGTTTGGTTACAAAGGCACTCTGTAACGTACGGCCGAATAAAATATTCACCTCTTATAGGAGACACGCAGGTGGTCGCAAAAAAAGAGAAGAAAATTCTGACTGAATTTGTTGGGGGGGAAAAAAAGAAATATATAATCCAACTTTTTTGGGTGAAACTTTGTAAATAACTATAAAGTCGAAGGTAGAATCCACGCGAAGCTAAGAGAGAGAATGAGAGAGAAAATGTTTTTCAGGGCCGTAAGGAGTGGCTCGCGAGAACCCAAAACAGTTAACTCTTTAAAGAAGAAAGGTCAGCAGAGGGTAAAAGCGTATCTGTGGGTCCGTCGTGGTGTTGTCCGCCGGGGGTGGCGGTGGCGGAGGAGGAGGCGGGGGCGGCGGAGGGAGCGGTAGCCGACGGAGGGATTTCGAAGCCCGGGGAGCTGGCCGTGGTGCCTCCTGCCTTGCCACCATCAGTTCCTCTGTTGCGGGAAGTGCTGGGGGTTGTGGCCCCGTGGTGGGTCTACCCTCATATAAAAAGCGACCAGGTACCGTTTTACGTAAAACCTTTAAAAAAAAAAACTCGAGAAACACGTGTCAAGAAAAAAAAATTCACCCAACACCTAAAAGATCCAATAAGATTGAAATAATTTTCGAAATTTCTATCGCTTAAAAGTCACTCATAAAAATTCTCACGATGACAAACTTCGCAAGGGTTACTCGTAGTTGGCCACGTCGCATTTTTGATTTGCCATTGGGCAGTCGCCAAAGATCTCAGGATGATCCTTACGCCTCTACGAGGAAACCACAGCCAGGACGATCGTCAAGAAAGGTTTCCTCGTGAAGGCTGAAAGGTGAATGACACGTCAGCTCGAGGTTACAAAATAGGGTATACCTTGGATAAAAAGACCCTGGGGAGTAATTCAGGAACCTCGTTCATGTCAAAGGTAGCGGTACTGCGTGGGGTCGGGGTGGCCGTGGACGCGGCAGAGAACGCGGGGGCGGCGGCGCGACCCTACTTGGGTCCGGCGTCGCCCCCGCGACCTATACCTCAGGACTTCAAGGTGTTGGACCTGGACTGCGTGAGGTCGTCAACATCCTCGGCGAGAGGAATCAGATTGGCACTTTAACTGGAGTGGGGCCACCGCCGGGTACACTGGAAAGGGATGAACCTGGTGATGAGGAGGAAGGAACCTCACCGAAACGCCCGCCAAAACCACTTTACAGGAGACTTATCAACTACGTGAGACAAGCCTGGACCGGCGTGAAGTTTGCACTAGGTACATTAACGCATACATAACAATACTAATGCATGCGTTACCATCTGCGATACACATAGATAAATGCACTTTGCTTGGGCAAATCAGACCTTGCAAAAATTCATCCCCTCCTAAACAAAAAATCAAATAACGTCATTTAAATGACAGTAATAAATCCACAGATTTAATTCAACAGATAAAAGCATAGGGTAAAAAATGCTATTATTCAAGTCCCATACTGGTGACCATTAAACCTAAAGTTGGTCCCTGATGCAATTGTTCCATTTTAAAAATGCATTTCGTATCTCCGTACATGCAGCAGTAGTATCATGCATAAGAATTATGCATAGGATACCAGTGGAGTGAATGACACGTAAAATCCATATTCGAGTGCGCCTATGCACATCCGCCCTCTTGGTATTCGGTATTAGCTCGATCAGCATCCGTTTCCAACGTGAAGGACACTTGACCAGATTCATAGGAGTGAACAGTCGTGTCGATTTGTCTCTCGATACTTGAGTGCTTCGTCTACTAGTTAGCAGCCTGAGTATGGCTGTTAGGTACAAGTATCCTGAGGATACTAGATACTTTGACCACCCCTTTCTATTATATGGACTATACTGACGTAAACATTTTTCCTTTTCGTTTCTTCAGTACACACTAGCGCCATCTTTCCTGTCTCCGCGTATCACGTTCTAGTGATAAATAACGAAGGTTTTATCCCGTAATATATATATATATATATATATATATATATATATATATATTGCTTGGAGAACGTACTCGCAACACGCAACACTTGCGAAACAGTCACCATAATACCATAACAGTCAGGCGAAATAGCCACCACTATCAAACATAAACAACCCCCTTGGATAGTTCTCCTTACCTTTTGTCGGACTTCCGGTTCAACCCTGCCTTCATGCAAATTCATAGGGGATACTTCCGGCGAAAAAAAATTTGTTTTCACTCTTGTCCACGTAACGATCCGTGAAATCGAAGTGACCAGGGTTCAGGAAAAAGATCCTCTCGATATTCCCACCCTTAAGAACTTCTTCTTTACACCCCCTGATATTCACACCCGTATATTCATGACAGCCATATAGTCATCGTGTGAAAAGAAAAAAAGTACTGCGTGATCTGGTTGGAACGAATATATATGACGCTGTGAATAATAGAACCCAAGGGGGTGCGTTGCGCAATAATAACAATTACTGTACTACCCTTAATGATTTCATACAATCTCCTAGTTAATTGCGCGCGACTTTTCATCCCCTTGAAAGCGAGTCAAACGCAGCGTAAAACTTATCCGAGTTCGCGCAACACGCTACGCCATTGTTGCCAATGTTAAGCCAATTAACGGGTTCTCAGGTACAAGGGTGGTTACACCCTGGATAAAAAAAAAACTTTTATTTCTATATTCGACCTGATTTACATATCGAAGTATTATTCTTATACATATCCATTATATTCCTAAAAAAATTAATTCGCAGTGTCCATTGTACCTGTATTGAAAATCAATATAATAAAATTGAATTACGCGAACGGAAGTAACTCCGATAGCAAATACAATTATACAATGCAATGAATTCGCAACCAGTGCAATTTTTCTAAGGCAGATACCAACCTTTCGCAAAAAGAACGTCCAATTTCCACGCTTCGACGAGCCACATTGTTTTTTTTTTTGGCACGGTGACAAAAAATCTCTTTCGTGCTTAATACGCGTATTGTTTCCAACAAGTGCAAAAAAAGAAAAAGATGAGTCGATTGAAAGAACGGAAAACTGCTAAAAAGAAAGATAAACAACCATGGTGAAATTACGTCATGTTTCTCGAGCACGATTCATCGATTCGCAATGCTATAGACTTCGTACAAATCGGTACATTGAGTCTCTCTCTCTCTCTCTATATATATATATATTTAAACATACGTGCTATATGGATCGGTACATATTGAATGCAATTGTCAATCGAATTGCAACGTAGGACATCAATGGGTGCAAATTCTCAGTCGGTTCTGATTGTCAAACACAGTAGTGAAATGGATCGAGTGTTACGACATTCTGTACGGATACCATTCATCCCTTAGTGCAGCATCCAATATATCAAAAAGATGGCAACCAGAGTGACGTCAGCTGATTT
>JARPRG010000322.1:475811-497784 GCA_031001745.1 Hartigia nigra | reverse complement strand
TGGCGGGAAATTTGAACGGAAGGACTTTAAAACGTTAACGTGTCCTCGGACAACTTTAGTTATTATTACACATTGAAAGCGTGACGTTTAATCCTTTTTACCGTTTTCTCCACCCTCCCCCCTCACTCACCCTCAAATATACGATACTATACTCATTCCGTGTACCTGCGTATATAATTTGACTCATATATATATATACATGTGTCTCCTTTGAGAGGAATACGTGTCTTCTTTGGCTTTAGATTACAACAAAAATATCGATCAGTATATTACATACGATCTCCTTTATATTAGCGCTCTTTGTTCTTGATTCGTGAACATACGTCTTACACTCGAGGATGCTTACGTACATAGCGTATCCTCCAAGGATCAAATGACAGGATCCTTAACAAGGTTTACATATCTCGGTATCCTCGGGGAAATAGCAAACGGTATCGTTCCCAAGTTTCATAGAATTTCAGCATCAGCGCCGCCCGTGGCAAAGTCTGGAAATACTTTAGGAGACTCCCCGGATTCCATGCGAGAACAAGAGTTTCGGGTGCAGTTGCAGTTTTTTACTTGAAAAAGCATTGGCTTTGAATTAACATCATCCCTAAGACGTACAGGGTGGATAAGATTGATTAAGGGTAGAAATGGATGAGCGAAAAATTAAAAAAAACATACAATTTCATTTTTAATAGAATTTCTAACTTAATAAGGTACACGCGTGTTCTTTGTCAAGAGGAAAGAAAAAAAAGTCCAGGTCGGCAGTTGGTCGACGACTGGAAAAAGGAAAAGGAGAAAGAAGCGAGGAAAACGGATGGGAAAAAATGAAAGTGAGACCGAGAGAGAAGGAAAGTATAGAGCGATACATTGAAAGTCTCGACAAGGGTTCCCAAGGAGATAAATGAAAGAGTTTAAGAAGAAAGTCACAGTCCTTTCGCAACTGTCAAACTATCGAAGCACTTTCGTCCTTCGCGAAAATATATTCTCGGCCTTTCAAGATTCGAGAACTTCAGTTTCACCGGGGTAGCAATAATTCACAGAAGTAGAGCCGCGTAAAATAAAGAGGGTTCAAGGAAAGTGCCCTATTCTCATATTTACAAATTATATTTTCCTAACTCTCTCTCTTTCTTTGTTTTCTGTAGGATAATCGACATGCAAGACCAAAAGGATCATTTAAATATCGAATATCCACTTGGGGGATTCCTTCAATCCGATAAAAAAAAAAAAACAATTATTCCAATTACACTGTATATGTAAACTAATAATAAAAAGTAAATATTTTTTTTTCTTTCTCTTCTTTCACTCTCATCAGATTCAGAATACGAAGAGGAACAAACGCCAAGGTACCGACCAGACTCTCTCGCGAGTCTCTGCAGGGCAACAAGATTCACGGAGGCTGAGCTCAAGAGGATATATCGTGGATTCAAAGCAGAATGCCCCACGGGAGTCGTACGGGAGGAAACCTTCAAATGTATCTACTCGCAGTTCTTTCCACAAGGAGGTGAGCTCGCTATAATTTTATTGTTTCGATATTCCGTCGAGATCCGAACTCTCCGAAGGCATTCGTGCCTGGAATAGGAATCGTAATCAGACTCCACTCGATATATGGAGCGACTATTTGATCCTTAGACCGAAGAAGGAAAAAAGACGAGCAAAGTAAAAAAACAAAAGAGAGAAAAAAGAATGTATTAAATTTTTTTAATATAACAAAATTCTTTATTTTTACGTATACGTTTTTATATCTATATATTTGGACTTGTTTTACCAGTACTGACGACGAAGGAGAATATTTAACTGCGTTTGCAAATATTTACATTTTCCCACATGCTCATAGACAAATTAGCATTATTTTTGATGCACATAAATATTTTTACGCGCGCGTCAGAACCGCGTTAGCTTTATGCGAATGTCATTTTCACGATTTGTTTATCGTCCCTCGTAAAAAGGGAAGGACGCGAAGAAGAAGTCGAATGCTTTTGGAAGGATTTACGAGGGGTTTTGATATACCCTTGTAAAGTACCTGAAGCTTTTTTTTTTTTTCATGCAGTAGGCGTATCAAGCTAAAGCAGTACCTTCGTCCGTCGAGATTTAATGGTCACGTAGAAAAATTACTATCGTGACTATCCCTTCGGTTCAATGAAAAACTTTGCCGGTGGGTAGTACGCTTCTAATCATGATGTATCGTTAAAGTTTGGAATGATAGAAAAACAAAACATTTTTTATATCAATCGAAGAGACTCAGAATCGATTCTACGAAATAGACTAAGCGCCTTTGACTTATGTAAATAAATAAAACACACTCGTCCGTCGCAAAAAAATCACCCTTGGAAACGTATTTTGTTTTTTTCTGTTTTACTTCGACGGTCCTGAAATCTCTTTCGTATATTCCAAGTGAATTACCCTATATAAATATACGTAAAACAGATATAAAACGCACTCCTCTGTTCGCATTAGGCAAATCCAAAAGCGTGCAGTCACATTAGTCGGCCGTTCGTATTGCTGCAAAGGAAATAGAAAATACCAGTGTACGGGTTTTTGCTGGAAAATTATTGTCCCGCTACCAGCCACAATTTTGTTTTTTTTTTTTTCGCAGCGAGTGCAATCAAAAGTACAATCAAAGCCAGACTGCTATCGTACTGCTATTACTATTACTGCTGCTGACTGCAGAGAAGCAGCAGCATCCGAAAGGAACTCGTATGTAAAACGTACGACGGTTTAATACTGATTACTTGATACTCTTTGTTGCCTTGTAAATAAGCTCACCGAGGCAGTTACATGGGTTTACCGAAACATTATAGAGAAAAGTTATCAGATAACTGATGAAATTTTATTTCATTTTCCGTTAATGGAAATTTTGCAATTTTCTGCAATTCCGTCTATTTAGCTATTCTTCTCTGTGTCAGACTGTCAGGATATCAGTCGGAAAACCTGGAAGAGACGTTAATGGATGATTAGCGAAAAAAAAGGTATTGCATTTCTTTTTTTTTGAAACAAAAAAAATTGCAGACACGATTTTGAAGCTGATAGAAGTATAGTGTGACGAGGGAACAGTAGGAAATATATCGGATTGCTTGAGTGTTGCAAATGAAATACGATCTCGCCTTGGGAATTTCTTGAAAATTTAAGGAGAAGCGAGGGGAGAGTCTTGAGAAAGAAATAATAATAAAATAGAAAAGAGAAAGGTCAAGGAAGTACAAGACAACAATTAATTATCAAAGTTGTATCGTAGCTTCGGTAGAAAAGAAGTATTAAGTGTGAGAAGGAAGGTCGCCCGGGTATAACCTTTGACCTCCCTGTCGTTCCTAAGAGAAAAGATGGGATTCATGGAAGAGGGTGGCTGAAAGAGAGATGAAAGCGTAGATGCCCGCTATAGAATTGCGTTGAACCCAGCAGGAAGGATAAGGGCATAAGTATGGTCAGTGAGTGGGATAAGTCAACCCCATCATGGGATATTATTTACAGGGGTGGCTTAATTAAAACCGAATTAAGCAAGCAGCGCCGCACTAAATTACATCGCTTAATTAGATTCCTCGACGCTAAGCGGGTACCAAAAGAAAATAATATTCCTGTACCTTGATTTTCACTTTGTACCATAGAACAAAATATCTCTGTACGTTCCATCCAAAAATTCTTAAAAAAAAAATATTTTTCACTGTCCGATTATTTCGTTAGGTGATCCACTGTCTGAACGAAAGCGCCCCCTTTACTACTTAGCGTACGATAACGAATTAAACATCTAAATCTCATTTAGTTCCTATCATCAAGAAACACTCGACCCAAAATACACCAAAGACATTTTGGACCATTATCCAGGATGACAATTATACCGGAAACTGAATTTCTCAGCTGGGTAATATATTCTCTTAATGATGAAATGGGTACCGGCTCTTACAGCCTCCGAAGGATGGGACAGTTATCGGGTCCATGAAGCACTCAGAGCCATCTGCCGTGTCCTTAGCACGCCATTTTCTTTCCCCAATTTCAGTTCTGTTCTCAGCATCCCTTGTATGTACAGTAACGAGCGTCATGATTTACGTTCCATTAGTATATGGCGAAGTGGAAGCTGTGAAGGTCCAGAGAAAGAAAATCGCCAAAAAGAGGGAAAACTGCTTAACGGCTATACGAAGAGTGATCCGTGTCTTTCGAGTCTCTCGGAGAGATTAAAGAATGTCGAGGAAATAATTTCGAAAATATTTTCTACTGAAAACTAAGTGAATGGACTCTACGTCACTTCCGTTTGACGGACAATTATACAACTATAGAGAATTGTACTTTGAATTTAAAAGGTACAGAATACGTTATTTACATTCGTTAAAAATATTCCATTTCGGATGAAAAAATAGCGGATAACTACGGAAAACCCTAGAATTCATTTCCCTCGATAAGATATTATATAATCACCCCGTAAGATTTACACCCTGAAAAAAAAAAATAAAAAAAGAAATTTATTCATCCTCTCGTGACTTTTGAACTTTTATCTTTTTTCTTTTAGCCAATACCAGCCAGTACGCTCACTACGTCTTCAACACCCTGGACCAGGATCATAGTGGTTTACTAAGCTTTGAGGTGAGTCCATTGTTATCCTGAAGTTATCCTTCTTATTTTTTTTTTCTGCCACCCTCTACCCTTACCTTTCTCTTTGTTCAACATTCTCTTTTCACAGCTAAGAGTCACTTTATCCTCGCGTGGCATCTCTTGCAAAATAAGTTATACCGACGTAACGCGAACTCCCAGGTAATCCTGCTTCTCCCTCGCTCTTCCCTTCCTGGATACTCGGGTTCCCCCGTACGTCACTCTCTTTGCGTAACTTGCAAAACTGCCTTGCCAAACTTTATCCACTTTCCTCGAGCAGAAACTTTGGAAAAATTATTGCAAAACGACCGACTCCGACACAGACAACTTTACTTCTCTCTCGTGCCAATTTTACCAAGGCTGTACGATAATGACGATACATACCGAAGAGCCTGTAATAAGACAAGACTGTATAAAATATTTGCATACTTTTCGATGGGCATAAATAGCAATATAATTCAGCGGTCAAGAGGTCCGTTCCTTTGACCTCATTCGCTCGAATCATAGTAACCGTCCTTTAATTCATGTCAGACCTCAAATTGTGAAATCAAAATTAGTCCTGTAAATTTTAAACTCTATTTTCTTTTTATTAATATTATTAATAACGTATAGGGGTAGTAAAAAGCTTGCAGGAGAAACTTTGAAGTTTGACTTACGTTATTCAATTTACGTAGTAAAATAAGGGATGAGCCATTGTCGCTTGATTTTCTGGTTTGATGAACGCTCGTGGTTGACAATAGTGAATTGGAGTAAACGACCTTGTAATTAATGAGAATTTCTTCGTGAAGAATACTTATGTATATAATGAGGTGTGTATATATATATATATATATATATACTGTCTGCTCTTTGCCATTGTCATTCCAAGTGTACAAGGTCGTAGGGTAAAAAAGTTCCGTTTCCAGGAAGCACAATGGCGACAGTGACTCTCCTAACAAATAACGGGGCTGCGATTAATACTAATTAGCGAACAAACGTCTATCAAGTAAACGAATAATGGGCGACGTTAATTTTTCAAAACTTATTGATTATCGACAATTAAATGCACGAGACTGAAATCAGCGATCAGTACACTCGCGTATCGCTCTGATATTATTGATAGCCGAAAGAGATTGAAAAAAAATGGAGATAATAAAAATTATTATTTTTTCTTTTTAATTTTCTCGTCACATTTTTCAACGGGACAGTAAATAATACGAAAATAATGTAATTACATCTCACTGCCAGAGTGCTCTGTACTTTATGTCTGAAGTACAGTGTAATTACCAGTCTCGGTCCAGAGCCATACTTTGACTACAGCAGTAGGAATAAAAAATACACTCGAGACACGCGACTCGTTTAAAATGACCTACCAATGGCGAAATGAGTTCTGAAGAAAAATATGTAAACAAAAAAAAAAGAAGATAAAAAGTACTAGATAAAGTTTTATCGGGCTAGAGATTTTTTGCAAGCTTCTTTTATTATTTTTTCATGGTATACTCGTCGGCTATATTTATCTAATTAATCTCTGCTTGATTACCGCCTTAAAAAAAAGGAAGAAGTCGTTTAATAGATCGTCTAGGGCTATCTCGTTGAGAAACTCTGGAGATATTTTCTGGAGGCACAGATTTTCAGGCAACTTTATACAAAAAAAGAAAACAAAAACTGCAGAGGGCAGCCGACCTCATCGAAAAGTCATGACGATCCCTGTGACGATCCCATCGAAATGATTATTCTGCCTCCATACAGTAGCAGGGGTGGCTAAATTGGGAACGAGGATGAATCGTGACTTCTTCGAAGGGGTAGTTCTCTCTTGTTACTCTCTTCGCGAAGTAAAGGTTTAAAGGTCTCGTAGAGGGTGGCTGCGGGTTAAATATTTGATAGTCAAAAGTCGGTCAGAGGGTAGCCGTGGTTATCGGATCGGACACGATAACCTGAGAGGGTCGCATTGCGCAAGAAAAGGGGTTGAAAGAGTTCGTCCTCCCCCATACGATTGACGATCTTCTATCTTGTGCGTTCGCGTCGTGAAATGCAAATGGACTACGGTGGTTCAACCTTGTGTATTTCTGGGTAAACGAGGGTCGGACAGAAGGAGGACATAAGAGGTGAAGATAAAGGACGGGCGAAAGTAAAAGTTAGAGGTACGAAAAGTGGACGGAAGAACGCGGTAAGAAAAATTCATAGTCATTTATATTTTTTTGGGGGATGTCCGTCACGAGGGTGAAATTTAATGAGTTGTAACGATACGTGTCGTTTAATCAAACGCGAGAACCTACTTCGAGGATTATCTCTGAAGCTCGAAACTAACCCCCTAAAACTACCCCTAAACAAACGCATTAATAAAACAATGTAAATTTTGTACCTCTCGCTATAAATATATATACACACACACAAATATACTTCTTTTTTCACTAAATTTCAATCAAGATCGGACACGCGAATAAAAGAGGGTTAAATTCAAAGTTCCATTCGCCCCTTAGCCTGTAAGGGATGAAAAGCCCTTACTTAATTTACGAGCTCCCGTGCTTACCAGAAGACGCGGCGACACACAACGGCTCGCGCTTACCCGCTTTATATATACGCACTTGCTCACGCAATAAGGAAAGTGCTTTTACGCATGTCGTCAATTCTCATCCCGTCCGTTAACTTCCCTCTTACAACCCCTTTGCCGAATTTACCGACCTACCCTTGAACTTTTAAGAAACTAACGTACTCGACTTCCATTTTCACTTTTCCCAAATCGCATTCGTATTTCCCATGAGATCCGTTACACCTCTCTCTATAGCTCAGTACATTCTACAGGGTGTTCCGCAAGTGTACACCCTGTGAATTCTCGATCGATTATCGATGTCGCAGCAGCTCGTTTCAAACATTGGAATCACCCGTTTGAAAATCTCAAGGAATCCTACCGCAAGGCTTCTACGTCGCATCGCTCTACGCTCAGTACGTAATACGTAAACACTGGAAAAAAAAAAAGTATTTTTCAGTCAGACAAACATAGAAACAGTCTTGTAGCGAGCCAATTGTAAATGCTGCATCCATTTCGCACAAGTAACCTCTATTGATTTAGAAGCTCTCGATTTCATCGATTGACGAGAGACACAGCAAAGTCCTAACAGTGACTTTACACACAAAGAATTCCTACCCGCTTACCCTACTCGAACTTTTCTCTCGTCCATTCTCCTCAAGGATATCGACCTACATAGCCAACTCCCCCTCTTAACTACATAAGGGCGCGACCTCGCAATGTTTCACTTGCTGAAAAGGGTGGCCCATAAATAAAGATATTCCAAGGTGTATATATATATATATAGCTTTAAACTGGGTGGGATAACCATAAACGGGTTAACCACGCCAAAATCCCCTACGACCAACCCTTGACTACTCTATCGTTAGCTATAAAAACTCTTAATTCCTTCATTATAGAAAACCCATTTTTTTGGTCAAAAACTAAAATTCATTGGTACAATTCTCAACCCCTACTCTTTTCGATATAACACCAACGGTATAATTATCCCAAAAAAAAAGAAAGCGTTATAGCCTCGTTTACATATATAAAGGCGATTACCCATAATCCCCTAGGGAGCACTTAAGGACGAATATCCTTCTCCCTTAGGGATTTGTTATTAAATAATTACAGAGCTTGATAGAAGAGCTACTACCCACTCCTCCTTTGCGTGTAAATTTATTAGACGCAAGAATGCCCAGATTAAGGTCAACCGCGTCCGGTCAAATCAAATTACTCGCGAACAAACCCCCTTAACGAAATTCGAACTTGAGCCTCTACATGGAAACGCTCTCTTCGCTCATTGACTTGGCTTTACCGCTGACTGTACACAGAACATATATAAATACATACATATAATCATACTATATATATATATACATAAACACAGAATAGACAGCAGCAACCTATGCAAATTGCTTGCTCGTTCTGTTCTGTTTGCCACGCGATTTACAGCTACTACGTTTCCACTGACGTTTGCTAACCAGTACTGAAGACGTTGAATGCATCCTTAATGCCAGTAGCTTACATGCAACAGCATCCATAGAAACGTGCTTGTCTTATGCAATAAATGAATTAGAAAATTGTCTGAAACGGAATAAAAAAAAAAAGGAATTCATGGGTTACACGTCTTGCTGTAAAGGTACGTTCGTACCGTGGATATTGATGTAGGACTATAAATGAATCGAGAAAGAATTTCGAAAAACACACTCTTCCCTAATAGGCCAAGAGGTCATGGAACATTTTCGAAAAAACTTTCCTAACGAGTGTAAACTAGATGGACTCAGAAGTGAACATCCTAAGAGGAAAGTTCTGAAACACTCTGTATAGTTTCCAAGGAGGTTAACGTAAGAAAATAACGAGTGCAACCATTTTGAAAGTTCACAATGGCACCTTTAAAGTAATACAAAGAGTTTAGAATGGGGAAAGAGACCATGATAAAGTAAAGAGGTACAACAGCTTTATTACGATACATTGTTATCTGCTATTATCGCAATAACATTGTGACGATATAGAACGCCATTCTTTTTTTTTCCACACAAATAAACCATAAGTCACTTAACTCCTTTCCGATAGTCAAGGCGCATGACACTCCCGTATGAAATGGTCCGAGCATTAATTAAAATTCTCTAACCGCTGACTTATACTCTAATAACTAACAGTAAAGTAGCGTGTCATCCGATCAAAAAGCCAGATAAATGTTCATTAGCTAATCGGTCACGCAACACGCTATCCCACGCAAGAATCAACAATAGTTGGATACAGGTTAGATATTTTCAAATGAAACGTATACGAGCCTGTCCATATGGCATTTATATTTGTTGATATGGAAACAAGATATAACTGTGTGTATATATATATATATATATATCCCGCTATACCACATTCATATGATATATACGATACGTTTCACTAGGGGATAAGATCAACGAATGAATATGGGATATTTTGAAAGGAATTCTAATGAGTAAGGTAGGATTAGATTTAGTCATACAGGTTAGTTAGTCAAGCTTTTGACCAGATTAAAACAGCCACAAGGTGGACCGCAAGCTTGCACGGAGAGTTAACCTTCCGATCATGGTAGCTTTGTCCGGGATTGACTTTGGGTAGCCCAGCATGTACGTAATAGGCTGCCAATAAGCTCATCGGAATCTCGTCTCTCTGGAGCTCAGTCAAGTTCGGCTTGACTCGGTAATTTTCGGAAGGTACTTTGTTTTCCCTAAGGATCAGACGGTTGTCATGGTTACGTATGTTTAGCGATTGAATCTGGATGAGGATATTTGTAGCAATCTTTGTGTTTACTTCTATAATAGTATATAGATATAAGGGTAGTTGGGGATTGATTTGTATATACCGGATGGATGCTGGCTGCTTTGTCGTACTTTAATAAAAAGAATTATGAATGGCTGATGTCAGAAGGTGAAAATTACGAGGTACAGAATGGATCGTGGAGGGTCGCGAGAATTATTTGATTCCACTCGAAATTGGTGTTAGGGATGTAAAATGGAGGACTCTCCGGAAACTTTAGATCCCGGATGTAAGTAAGATTAAGTGTTGCCAAGCGCAATGTATGCCAGGCTTAGCGGTTGAACTAAAATTTATACAACATCCGACGCCTTCGTAACGGAACCCTCTATAGGGTTGAATAGATATACATTATGCTACTTACATCCATTTCTGTACTTTCCACCCTTTCAACCACCGAGAGTATCACTGTAGCTCTCTAGCACGAGCCACCTTTAAAGCCAAACGATGTTCCCTAGGCGATAACTTTTTGCGGTTAGAATAATACCATTCGACTTTGCAACGTTCATAGGCTTCACTCTAAATCCCTATGCTTGTCAATATTTATTATGAAGTAATTGACGTGTTTTTACACGAAAATGAAAACAGTACGTAATAACCTATTATAATTAGAAAGACTCGTGTTCCAGTAGGACGCTCTGTCGACACTTAACGCGTAGTACCTAACCTTCACCGCCAGGGGGGACAAATTCCCTCATGTTATAAAAGTTTCATACCGTTCACTCTGTTTTACCGACTGTCCCGCATTCTCCAGTGTATCCACACCGTATAGAGAATCTCCTCCTATCCCAAGTTTTCACTATCCACTTTTATTCTTTTACATTGCCAGTCGCAATTTGCCGCAGTAACAGCTTCGGCCGACATGCTTTTTGATCCCAGTTACTAACCGAGCCCCGTCGAGTCAACACAAGGACCCATCTCCACGAATCGAGTCAAAGGAAAGCTACCCTTTTGTTCCCAACAATTGCGCTACGTGATTCCACCTCGCTTATTTCATTTTTATATCGTGTCTTTACCTTCCTTTCTCTTTAACCTTTTCTTTTTCTTTCTCTGTCCTGAAGTACACGAGCCACTTCAATACTTCTCTTGTCGTACCTTACGCGATCTTATGGCCACTTGATTCTTTATCGGAACGAACGTGAAAGCCAGTTCCTTCCTATCTTCCATTTATCTTTTTTCATTCTTTCGTACCTTTTACAGACGTATATATATATATGTATATCTATCATCGGCACGTATGGGCATCAACTCGTGGATTCATGGTGTCGATATTTTTACGAACGGACTTTTAACGCCACGGACAAATTGTAACGGAGCTTTTCTAACGGCAGGCGT
This sequence comes from Hartigia nigra, assembly GCA_031001745.1. Taxonomy (NCBI): domain Eukaryota; kingdom Metazoa; phylum Arthropoda; class Insecta; order Hymenoptera; family Cephidae; genus Hartigia; species Hartigia nigra. Next base: position 486,602 of record JARPRG010000322.1, on the reverse strand, counting down.
TTCCCGTTAAATCTCGTCATTTATTTCGCGACACTCGCTGCAACCTGCGGATTAGCCTGGACAATTTATGGATGGACGCGATGCAACGTTTCGGCAGTTCAAACTCGACTCTCCTGGACTTCGTCACTCTTGGGGTTCATGGCGGCCGAACGCTCGAGATTTAGGTCAATCTTTTAAAGCTGAGAATGTCAATCTGACTTAGCTATCGATTTTGGGGAAGAAATATTTTCTTTAGAATACTGAATAAATAGTTTTCACGAAGAATTCTTCGTAGAACTGTGTATACTGTAATTTGCTGATAGTCGTCTACGAATAACCTCGTCTTCGTGACAATCAAAGGACACGTGTCCCGTTTCCGAAAACTTGCCGAATTTACATAATTTTCAGAAAAGCTGAGACAGCGACTTCGGGCTCTGTTGGGAGTTATAACTACTATATGAATATACTGGAATATAGATATGGAACATTGTTCGTGTCTACTTACCCTCATCTCTCTCTCTTTCTCTGCGAATTGGCTCTTTCCTAAAAGCCTATAGGTATATCTACCTACTGATGAACTAATAGTGCAGTTTATTAACTTACAGCCAATTTATTCTCCGTTTTGTTATTAGTCTCACAATTATTGAGCAATTAAATGTATTTTCCCGACTGCATTCCATAATGTTACGTCATTTCGTACAGCGTTATGGATGGATTCGTTACTATGGATTCGCTTCATCGATCCCTTGCTGTATCTATCGCAACGTGAATACACGGTAAATTTAACATGCCAATAAATTTATGACTGACCGATAAACGTGAATAATCAGCAGATGCCGTATCAGTGATATATAATATCCATAAAAATTTCCATATTTACGTAAAAAGAAATTTAAAAAAAAAAAGGGAAAAAAGCCTGTTAAGTCTTTGGATTAAACTGTCCAGAGTCAATTATTTTTTGAGTATCCATCTGAAAACAAATTTATGCGTGACTCGCGTATCCAATGTCAATAGATACAACTAATGATTATATAAATTCCAGAGTGAAGTATTTTTGAATACAGCTATATCCAATTTCCCTGTTCTACCCCTGATTTCCCAGAACACCTGTTCTACCCCTATAAACGTTTAAAAAATCTCAAAAAAAAAGATTTGAAGTTGAAAATAAAGAAATGACCAAAAAGAAAAGGGGTGCAGGTATTTTATTTCCGATTTCAGGATTTTGTAACGGGTCTAAGTATCCTCTCCCGTGGATCCATGGACGAGAAGCTGCGCTGGACCTTTTCCCTCTACGATATCAACGGTGATGGTTGCATAACAAGGGAGGAGATGACTGACATCGTAACGGCTGTTTACGAACTCATGGGAAAGTTTGCCGATCCTAATCTTGACCACCAGGGCGTACGTGAGAAGGTCGATCGGATGTTTCAGGTAAAATTTGTATAACAGATATATGATATTGAATGAACGTAGACAATATTGATAATATAGATATTAACAGCGCTTTAAATTTTCACACTGAATTGATCTCTCGATAACGTGTTCTTATTAAAAATGTGAAAATGAAAATTCACTGACTTTAACGAAATCGCCATTCCGTATTGAAAATTCAAGACGTATACACTCGTCCGCCATTTTCTGCGCGACGTTCCAACGAGGACGATATTTTCGGATAAGAAAACGCGAGTTTCCTCGATATTGGAAACTCGCGTTGCTTTTATAAGGGCCGAGATAAAAAAAAAAGAGTATACGCGGCCGGAAATCACGTACGAAGCAGAAATCAATTCGCGAGAAAAATCGATCGCTGGAAGATCCTCGTGAAAGTGGAATACGTAGGCACATAGGTCAAAGGGTAAGATACGTGACCAGGAAATGGCGACGTCAGAAAGCGGAAAGACATTTTCTCAGAAACTGTCATCGAACTCATATCCTTCAGACTGAGCGAAATATCTACAGGAGAGATGTATCTTCGTACCTCTGGTAATGTGTAACAACCCTTTTTCGATCACGAGGATGAATTTACGAGACCACCCGGTATGTATCTGTTGAACTTAAATGTAAGGCGGTAAAAGTACTGTATTAAAAAAAAAAAAAGTGGTTACGTACGGTTGCCAGTTAAAACAGTGAGACTTCTCAGTGGTTTTATCCAGCGACAGATCAGCCAATCGATAATCACTAGACTAGTTATCTAGAGATTTAGTTCTTTAAAGACTAAGGACTCACATGTATGTCCGGTAAGTTAGTTAGGGTGTTTGTGGACGCCGAGCGTCGGCGTCCGTGGCTTTGAGGAAAATTGCCCAAGCATTCGGAAAACCAAAGCGTTTAGGTAGACTACGAGAGTCAAAGGAATTCATGCAAACGTTACGCAAAACAAAGTCTTTCCAGACTTCAACGACTCGCACTCGTATTACATATACAGAAAATTCCCCATAATAATTCCCCCAGATTAAAAGTATTAACGCGAGAGAAATTAAATGAGTGTAAACACGATATACTTGAAATACGTTTTCTTTGAAATTTCGTTTACCTTTGCCTGTCAAAAAAAGAAAAGAATTTCTTTAACTAATTTCTACCAGTGCTGCCAGCTTTCGGTAAATTTATTTCGACGGTATAATGGAAACATCGAAGGACGATGGAACCGATATTAATTAATTCCATTTCTCAACTTGAAAGACCTTCTTAAAACGATTACGATCTCAATGAATGAGTGATCGCCCTCCTCCCTCCCAGTCATGCGCTAGTCAAATACAACAAGTCCCTAGATCAAGGAAATATTCTCATCTCCCTAAACAAATACACAGTTACACGTACAAGGCTCGATAAACATATGTATATACCCACAGTGAAACTAACATTAGGGTAGGATCGTTCCTCAAACTGATCGACTTAACCGAAGCATTTGCCAAACTTTGGCCATTGTCAGTGCTCTCTCTACGCAAAATTAATTCCCTAGAAAGGGACGTTTCCAAGCTTCGAAGTTACCCGACATTTAGTAACTAGAATGACAATCCAGCAGTACAATGGAGATACAGACAGCATAAAGGATATGAAGTCCCAGAGACATTCCCTATAGTACAATGCCAAACCTGAATGAACCAAGGATTTAAGTCCTTCGATTTTTCTTCACCCTAAGACTTCTTTACGTTTCTCGAATAAAGTACCAAGGAACCATAGAGTCCCACGAGCGCCCTTAAGTCCAGGTTTACGAGGACTCTTACGTAAGATATCAATTAAGTCACTTTTATCGTTGGCGACAGTGCGCCTAACCGAGTCTTCCGGACTTTAAGGGTAGTCAGGGGCCTTTTAGAGTCCTCTGAGGAATGAAAGGGACACTCAAGTAAGACTTGATGTAAAATTCTCACGACACCTCAAACTACATAGATCCTCCCTTCTCGTTAATGACAAACTCCTTTTCCAGCCCACTGTGCCAGGCAGACAACCCCTTTTTGTTTTAATCCCCCGCAACACCCTGTCCTCTCGAGCAAAGCAACCCCTTCGAGAGAAGCGTGCTACCTGGTATACGACGCTGAAATTAATACGAGAGATAAGGAGCATCGTAATACAGCTCCTGGAAGATCTATCTTAAGTGGTCCATTATGTCGGCCGGAACCACGTGACGCTTTATTCTTCAAAGTAATTACTTCCGGCAGTCCATCGATTACTGAGAACCTCTGCTGATCGTTCAACAACTAAAGTCAAGTAAAACTAGACGAAATTCTGCTTGTCCGTATAATTGATCAATAACCTGTAAGAAATTTTTATTTTTTCATCATAATTAGCCACAGTCTTAAACATTCCACTTGTCCTATTTTGAATTTCTAAACAAGTACTTTTGTAATTCGATCCATTCTCCTTACTGTGTGTATATATACGCACATATATATATATACATCCGTAAGTTTGCATTAAATATACGTATAAACCAAGAAGTCAAATGCAAGCGGAAAGACGATACTAGCTAGAGAGGCAAATGCCTATTTGCGGTTCAGACCTCCAAAGCCCAAAGTCTCTCTGGCTTCCTTGGCTCCCTGGCAAGCTCAGCCAAGCACTAACTCAAGCAAGACGGAAAGCGTGCAAGAGTCTCCACGTAATTGCCTGTGGTTTCTGTTGATCTAAAGGCCCGTAGGGCCTATTTTCAGTACCCATGGACTAGCTTTGCTTGACTTTATTTGACACGTAAGCTTCTGGTGATACGACTTGACAATTTTTCATCCGACCAAAACGCACTTGGATGATGCTTCACTGTGACCAGGATCTTTTGACGCAGATAATACGGAGACGCTAAAGACAGCGTCAAAGTAATGGCTTTTACATTGGGAGCTAATTAAATTCTTGAATTCGTGTACCTTATTTCATCTTCTTCTCTACTAAAATATTCTAATTCTAATTCGACTGCTTTACTGCTAACGAATTGAGATCTTTTACGGAGAGGATGTTAGGAGCACTCAGGATTCTGTAGATACAGCATCCCTTCATCACTCGCGGGAGACCGTACTAAAAGTCAACACAACGTGCTGCCTTCACAAAGAGAAGATTAACCTGGGATAACAGTCTGCGCATGTTCGTAATGTTCATGGGTATAGGGACTAGTTTAGAGCGAGCATACGGTAATTAGGCCAATGCTAATTATGATAGTGATTATTCTGAAAATTTGTTCTTTTTTTTTTAACGAATCTTTCATCGTTCAGGACGATGAAGATTTGTAAGGAGAAATATGTTTGTCGACTCTAGACATGCCTGAGAAGGTATCGATTGGCTTGGGGAATTCATGACTAACGTCTAGCCACTCCGTTTCCGGCTGGGATGACGGCAAAACGACAATGACGTAAAATCCATCTTACGTTAACGTACGTCGTCAGGATCATTAAACTTGGTCAACTATTTCCGCAGGTTGATTACCAGCAGGCGTTCTTGAAATTTTCGTGGAAATTGTTAGACGTCATTTCAGGAGTTCAGGTCGCCCGAACCGCCGGACGAAATAACGGTTGGCTAATTGAGCGGGAAAATTCAAACTTGTCGCCTGCTAAAGTTTACCTCGGGAAGACTGACGTCGGTGGTAAATTGATTCGCGGGGAATTAATTATTTCCAAGGGTCCTGCGTCATACGCGTATGGCTGCTATATATATGCAGCACTTAAGCGTACGTAATAGGATCCATTAACTAATTACTAAAATTGCATTATTTCACGGGGCAAAATGGTGACGCCCCTCCGAGGGAACAAAAAGGAACATTTGCTTCTCCTATGGATGGGAACGTAATGGCGAGAACGTGAAATGCGTCAACGCGAATGAAACAGGATATCGAACCTGAATTCGAGGTCCAGGATAACCAGGAATCTAACGTTACCTCGGAGGCTGCATTAATGAGGCAGTCTTGTATGATTATGTTTCACGAGCTCTAAGCACTGTGTGGTAAAGGTTAATTACACGATAGACCTCAGAGTTAGAACGTTTGAAGGTGATGCAAACTTTTATATTAAAAGAAATAAAATTGTATCTATTTTTTTTTTTTATAACGATAAAGTTAATCAATTCAAGTTTGACTATAGATATATTGATCGGATATAAGGATATAAATGGCCATATAAGAATTTTTGAAGTAGCAATTAATTAATAATAACAAATGTTGGATCTCGAGGAATTCCAATCGTTATTTGATAATGGAATAAGGAATGAAGTTTCAATGATAAATAAGAAATGGAATAAAAATAAAACACTTGGTCTATATGTACGAGTGTTTTATGTATTTTCGTGTCTTTTTATTAAAAAAAAATAATAGAAAGACAACGCGTCGGTTGGTATCAATCGGTGTTAATTAATGCAGTTGCAGGCGTTGAATCGCGGGAGGGAAACATGTGTAACTGGCATAAGCCGTTCTCGTTATTCTGCCGAGTCAGACACGGTTTGAGCTTTAATTAAAAACGTGAATTCTGCTTCCGATAATTCGCCAATTGTTTCAGCGAGTTATCCGCGGAGTCATTAAATTCCTATTCAATGGAAATACAGGCGAGTCTCTACGAAGTTCGAGTACACCGGGTGACTTGTTAATTTGCAAAATGAATTGATCTCGCAAAAGTTCAACGAGCGATATGTAAGTAGCTTCTTGCCAATCACGGACACGACTGTAGGATAATAATGCAGACAATGAAAATTAAACGACGAAGAAGGGAATAAAATTGGGATAACAAATTTTTCCGCGAAATTCAATATTTATTGGCAAAATCAAATATTCGCGACATCCGATAACCCAGTGCACTGGTGTTTCATAATATTAATTTCTTGAATACAACTTTTTGAGATATTTTCCAAAATTTACTCACGCTCAACGGTACCTTCGACCAAGGAAGCGTAAAAATCGCAAACGATCGATAGGCTTTCGAGTGGAAATTTCATTTTCGCAATTTGACTATGAAATTCGATAAAATTCAACAGTTGCAACTGCAGCAAGGTGCAGTAGGTTGACCAACAATGACTGCGTCGAATTTTCAATATATTATTTTTATTAGGCGAGCCTTCACTCGTATTAACATATGCGTCGCTGTGTACCGCGAAAATCATAACGAGAAAGACAGAGAGCATAAGCGTTGAAGTAAGAGAGAGAGAGAGAGAGAGAGAGTAGAGTGATAAAATTTCATAGTGCGAGTGGGTTGATGGGCCGTCGCGAGAAAAGCGTGATTTCAATTACCCATACAGAACGACGCCAAGCGTCGGCTTTTGTTTCCATCGAGAGCGATAATAATTCTCATGTCGCACCTGTCATCTCCAAAAGAGACGCAAACACGTGCGACATCTACCGTATTAAACGTAAAATCAGATACATCGTAAAACTTACTTATTAAATACCAGAGGAACCTGAAGCCGAATGACCTGCAAGTATCCATAAGACTTAAATATATTTTTCAGAAAATGGATGGCAACAAGGACGGAGTGGTGACGCTTTCCGAATTTCTCGAAGCTTGCCGTGCCGATCCTGACATATCGGCAAGCATGGCTGCCCTGGATACGGCCTTCTGACACTCGGCGCGTCCTCGATACACACCCTGGACCTGAAGGAGTCCTTGAAGCCGTATAACCGCTCAATCATGCACTTCCCGGACCTGGGAAGGTTTTCGGGGTCCTGAACTCTCGAAGAGGATCCAAGGCTGACATACCGTGACGTCACTAGCGCGAAAGATATTCCTCGTCGCGAATTTATTCGCAGGAAAAAAATCGACGGAGGACGAGAAAAGAGCGTGCTGAAAAATCGTACGGGGCTTCCCACGTGCTGTCAACGTTCTCACGTGTGGGAGATGTATGAGAAAAAAAGAATAATACGAGGTTGCTCCTGCGACAATTTTTTATTTTTTTTTTTTTTTGCCCACTTGCCATCTCACGATATGTAAATCGACGGTGCCAAAGCGTTAAGCGTGTTACCATAGTTTAATAATTCTAGAGATAGGACGAATGAAAGATAAGAAGAGTATCAACGCGCGATAAGGGAATGTCAATGTCCTCGTATAGTATTACTGTATATACGCGAACGATTATAATATTAACGTACGCAGAGTGAAATTGTTCGTGTTGTAGGTCGTTGAAATTTTTGGGGGAGTGAATGGAGAGAGAAAAAAATTTATTGAAATCAAGAAGGAATTATAATTTACAAAATACTTGCGAAAGAAAGAGGTAAGGAGCATTTATGAAATCGTTAAAAAGAAAAAGACATGTGTGAATCAGTACGAATGTATCATGCGTGTATTTGGGGTCTGACGTGGAGAAAGATCCGGGAGTGAGTTTCTATTGTCTTTGTTTTTGATTTTATTTTACTTTTAAATAATTATACAAAAATATACGCGTAAAGGAGCCACTATTTATCTTAGCGACTGACGAGCGCGGATAATTAAAAAGTTCATTAAACGAAAGCGTGTATAAGGACAGCCGGAGAGGAATGCACTAATGTAGGATAACGATAAAGGACGAAACACGCTGTAGATCCTAGAGAAGCGAGCGTGACAATTAAGTGTGTTGTTTCTAGATTGTAAACGTAAGTAAACAAAGGTATTTATTTTTGTGACCGGTAACGATAAACTCGTTAAGTAATAATGTATAAACGATGCCGCGCTGCTATGCAGATCGAATCTAAAGGCGGACTCGCACGTTCGGTAGATGCGCGCGTGAATCTGTACGAAGAACGACGTAAGAATTTCCAAAATTTTCTCCATCTTCGAATTCGTGACGTAAACAGAAAAATCGGTTAAAGCAAATATTAATGATTTCACGTCACTGCCCATTTCTCGATCAGCGTGAGGATCATGACGTGTAGAGATTAAATTACGTTGCATTTGAATAACCCTTACAGAGCATAGCAGGATACAAAGTAATAATGACAAATGCTTGATGACAGAATTTTTTGAAATTATAAAAAAAAAAAAAGAAAAATGAAAACACCTGTATCTAAATAGATCATCAATATAGACGCAGATTTTATTCGATCACTTGGCAGCGCATATTCTAGAGCTTAAGGTTTAACGTGTAAATTGAGATAAAGAAACGTACGTTATCTCGTATCAACTCGATCACTACCGCAAGTCTTTGACGTTACTTCGTAAATGTATAGGTGAGACAAGAAACAAATAATAATAATAATAATATTGTCTAGATAATCTAAATACTACGCGAGGGTGTGTACGGGAGCGGATATCGGGATGGGAGGAAGATAAAGTGAAACGAAAGAGTGGAAGGAATAAGGAGATAAGATGAAATGCCGACGCCGAGATACGCGACAAAAGCGAAACAACGCACTCTGCGATTCTTTAAGCGCGAAAAATTTTCCCCTAATGGTAGAGTCTAGATTTAAAGAAGATGAATTAACAATTCTATAGCGACATCCTTATTACTGTATAATACATAGTATCTGTACTGAATCATCTCTTGTCTTAGCGCAGCATCCCTATATGGTACACGCTACTTATCTACACTACTCTTACTTACCTAAAAGCGCTCTTAACTCTAATGTACTAACTTAAGCATCCTAAAGGGAATGACTCGATTCTATTGAAAAAAATAAATAGTCGAAATTTGTATCTTGACCGGAAGTGACTAACTGGGGTTTTGGTAGTTTCATTTTTTTTTTTTTACAAATTTCAGTAAGAAATCGAGCCTGAAGATTTTTTTTTTTTAATTAGGTAAACTCATACTTTCTCAATGTGCACTAATCTTTGCGCCAATAGGGAAGCATCCTTTATCCGCTTGTGTAACAAACTTAATATCCGCTCATAGCACAGAAGTTTATATCCGGTATTGAAGGGGTATTTAAAATTTGGCGGGAAAATTCGTTGTTTCAAACGTCACTTTTTTTTCTTCCTGAAGTCAAATTCGTTTTTTTTTTTTTAAATGACAGACATGATTACGTCACTCTTCGCACCTTTGGCTATAATCTACGATATTATCTTATCGACGCGCTACTCTGGATGAAGAAAAGAAAAAAAAATCAAAATTCTCAGTAACTTCTATACTCGTATAAGATATGTATATCCGTACTATATTATCATCCTATTTTTAGATATATAGATAACAATGCTATAAACCAGTAGGAAACTTCGGACTATCTTCTATCTAGATGAGATGATACCGTATCTCATCTTTACTCGTTAGCTAGACACCACGTTAGACGGATCTGTAAAGGCACACCTCGTCGGGAACGAAGAGATAAGACAAAAGCGGAGAATAAGAGAACGACTGGAAGCTAAAGACATAATTGAGAGAAAAGGTAATTTCAAATTAATCGCAAAAACAAAATGGCGCGCACTTTTACTTTTGAGTGAAGTGACCGTTTCGACGTAACGAAAGATTTCAAGACAATTTTCAAGAATTCATTCGAGTATTAAAGGGATGGCCGGGCCAGGCTTGTAATGGCTGACAGATGGTCCAATCATAGACTATATGTATAATAGAAAAGTAATAAGAAAACTTCAATAATCGAATCCATACAGCATCTGAGATTAGTAGCTATGTAAAGATCTTAAAGATACATCAGACATTATTATGACTCTTTTCTCTGAAATTTTATTTTGTCTGGGTATTTTTTTTTTCTTTTTAATTCATCGTCTCTATGCTTCAGGCTGAAATCCACTGTTAAACGAAGACTTTACGAGTGATTTTTATTTAGGTCCATGCGCGTCTGTCAATGACCTATTATTGTTAGATGCTGTACGGCTTAAAGCAGTTAAATAGATGAATGAATATATGATGTTAAATATGAAGGATTTTAAAGGTAAATATTCACATGGCGATATATTTTCAGTGTAAATCAAGTGTATATGTATATATAAATATTATCGTGGTAAAACTACGTGTTTCATGGCTTTAAAATAACCCGTCTAATTGTAAGATGTCACAACAGTAGCCGTGATTTTACCTACGAAACGAGCAACTGGATTAAACTAAGAGTTTAAGGTAATCGTCTCTCAATGTCGAATGGGAATCATTGACTCGTTATTTTTTCTCTTGGAGGACGCGTAGAGAAGGCCGATAAAATTCGCGATTCCCGACAAAAGTCCAACGCGCGTTTGGTTTATTTCCGAGTAAAAATTTCAAAGTGTACGATAAATCAATGTGAGATTCCATTTTGTGTGTCTTATAAAGAACAAATTAAACTATCCCAGGCTTGATATGCACAGGTTAGAATTTTTCGATCGATCAATCACAGACCGAAGATCTGTATATATAGAGTACTGATCTATCCCACACACTGAATTTTTTACTCGATATACGAGCCTGTTAAATAACCGTTTGAATGTTTATTGTTAAATGTTAGCGTAGATAAACCAAAAATCC
>JARPRG010000322.1:462029-475711 GCA_031001745.1 Hartigia nigra | reverse complement strand
ATCCCAAGAGTCCTGTGTCCCTGCTGAGAGCCATTTTGTCCTCCTGTAAGTTTTCAGTTGGCAGTGTTTCGAAAGCGAAAAGAGAAATGTCCACCGTGGTGCCACTTTCCATTATGCGGCTGTCTGCCGAACTAATGTCAAAACGTATCACATTCTTTGACGTTAAATTACAGAACTCTCGCTTGTAGGGTCTGGCAAGTTAATGTTGAACCCAAGAAACAAAAAAAAATATTAAATTTTGCATTCCAAACAAGATTCATTCGGAATTTTTTATACAGCAACCCGAGCACGTGAGTCCGTCTAGGAAAACCATGTCCTAAAATAGTTTTTAATCGGAACGCTATATAAAGCGAAGGTAGAGCAAAGCAGTAAAGAATACTAACCGAAATTTCATTTATTAGAGAAAACTGTAACAGCATCACTTACCAAGTAGACGTTGCACTTTAAATAAGTGCCCTGGCCTGAAACAATATGACGAAATGTATAGCCAAGCGTTTAGCGCGACATTTTTCTTTGAATCGCGTATAAAAACAATAATCGTTTGGCCCAAGCGAGTGAATTCACTGCCACGTCGCTTGTCCGCAACGAAAATCACGTTACTTTTCTGAATTCTCGACACTACCTTGGAGACGTGACCATCCTGTTCCGTAATCCGTAACGCGTCAAAGGGTAGTTTAATCATATCAACGTAGCGACGTTCAGAAGATAAACTTTTACATTAAGTTGATGAGCTCGACGATGCTCGAGGAATTGCCTAAAGTCTTGGAATTGCTGGCATACTTAACCCCTTCACTGATGAGTCCACCCGGATGCCGAACTTTTTGTCCTCGATATACCGGGGTTACCAGTGAAGGGGTTAATGGACGTAATTAGCGTGATGTTATTGGTCATGTAATCACTGCGTTCGAAGTCATCTTAGTTTTATGCCCAAGCCTAGGCCGTTATGATAATTACCATTACTGATTAATTATTGTATTATACCTGGGAGTATGTAACTGTTTTATAAATAAATTAATTACTAACGTTAACAATCGCTTGTTCTCGTTATTGTTATACTATTTTGAATTTAAATAGGGATGAGAGAATACTAGACTGTTACCCATAACGTATAGTTTTATTTGTCCCGAGAAGAATAGCAATAGACTTTTATTTATATTTAATATTTATAGGATGTTCCTCATGGCGAAAACTCCACCATACTGATCCTAAATATTCTATCCATTTACGTTCCGTAACAAAAGCTAATGTATCTCGCCATTTATTCATTTCGCATAGCCTATCGCAAAGGCCTTCTATTTGAAACAGTATGTGGCGCGTTAATCACATTTCTCGCGGATTAAATATGTGTATTTTCATTTATCTAGTTTGTTACGTTAATGGCAGCGATAACTTACATTTAATTTATTCCTCGATCACATCGTCAAAGGACGACGTCTTTGTTGGAAAGGATCCGTTGGAGTGTAGGATTTTTCAGGATATCAGGGGTGCGAGGAGTCTGGATCGTTGTCTGGTAAAAGGACTGAATTGTGATAAGGAGATTGTGGATCTGTAACATGTATAAAAAAAATATTGTATGTAGTGGATATATACACAGTTACAAAGATGCCTTCGACTCTTCTAATTGCTGACCAATATAATCCCAGTATCTTCTTCGTATCTTGTCATACTTCTCAGACAGCTCTTTGCATAACTGTAATACAGAATAAATTTGATTCATTGAATGCGATGAGTTTATTGCCGCTTGCATTGGAGTATTTAAAAAATGTTACCATTAATGCATGATCGATGTGATATATTGATTCGGGTGGCTCATTTTCATTTTGCCTCTCTTGAGAAATGTCTATTATACAGGCTAGCAAGTAATTGGTTCGGCAGCCTTTATCGTACAGTTCTTTACACTTTTGTAAGACTTTTTCATTATGTCCTAAACCTCCATTGGTGTCATGCATCAATACGCTACAATTGAATAAAGTATATCAGTTGTTACGACAGCCTCCGATGGATATAAATGTTATAGAATAGTTATCGCCTACCCCCTCAAATAATTCCAGGCACTTTCGTTTCCTTTGACCAACGTTATTTTGTCTAATGAAAAATCTACTTCCATATCTATTACGTCTTGTTCAAATTTTGTAGTATTGCTTAACACAAAGTACCGTTGATTCCAGGCTGAATTATTTCTAACATCTTCCTTTAGTAATCGTTCGACATAATTAAGTTCATTATCAAAGAGACTGGAAAACAGGAAAATTATAATGAAATCACGTATACAATAATCTAAACTTATTTAACATATGATTGTCTTTACTAACTTAAAAGTTTTCATACACCATTGACGATGCTGCCAAGCATGATAATTTTTGGTATCCTTTCTTAGAACGACTTCAGTAAACTCCAATTCTTCGCTGGCATCCTGAAGCCATTCAACGATGACTCTTCTATGATGCCAGACTTGATAATTTTTAGAATTATGCTTGATAACTATATCCACATACGATAATTCGTTTTTCAAGTCTTTTCCCAATGCTTTTAAAATCTCCCTTCGATATTGCCATACTGTGTAATTAGCAGGATTCAAGGATACACAGTCCACGGTAAGTGCCAAGGCTCTCTCTGACTTTTCCCCAGACTTTAGGATGGCTCGAAAGTAATCGTAGACATCCTTAACTGTAAAATATTAAAAATACATTCGTACACATGACCTATGACATTTAATCTTATGAACTATTTAAGATATCTTATACACTGTGATGATATGCGTTAGCAAAAATGTCAAAACGTTTACGAAATAATATAAAAATATACAGGTATTGTGATTTCAGGTTATGATAACTTACACTTGTTCGTGTAAGCAATGGCCACGATCGGATGAGGACCATCGTCTTGAGGCAATGGTGTTACGTCCTTCCATTCTTCTTTATCTTTGTACGCTACCCACGAATCTCTTCCTTCTTCACCGCCGTTTACTTCATCGTCAGAACTGTCGGACATTTTAAAACTTTACTGCGAATAACTAGTACTGACAGCAGATGACAGATATGGTGTAAAGCAGTGCAAAGTACGCTTTGCCGGCATCCACCCGGCGCAGAATCCTACTTATACCAATGCATGACTATTTTAATTATAAAAAAACGTAAGAAAGATATATTATATGCTGCATAATGGTATATGGTCTTGTAAAATTAAAGAAAAAAAATCATACCTTGTAACTTAAAACATGTATAAGACATAACTTTTATATAATGTAATCCACTGACTAGTAGCCCGCGAAAGCAGATATTTAAAAATAGTACGGGGTACCATCTTAATATTCCCTTGAAATAGGGCTCTTTCATGTTGGTAATGATAATAATCGAAACTCGTATGCGATTCTCGAAGAGACGTTGAAAACTTTGAAAAACGCCGCCTTAGACACAAGCTTGCGTTTTGTGTTATTGTAAGTAGTAACACGCATATCGATGCGTATTGTTTTCTAATCTTATTCTCATATAATCTCTTATTTTAAGAAGCTGAATCGTTTCTTCAATCGCTTTATCGTGTTTTACAATAATGGAATCGGTATGCACAGTACCGATAGTAATCTTTAGTACGCAGTGCACGTGTCTGAATACAGTCTAGTTAAATAAATAAGAACTGCTTGTTTCAATCGTCATAATGTGAGTTAACAAATTATAAAAGCACACTTTTTTTTTTAAATATTACGTACCTGATGATTATCGCTTAGTAAAGATACCGTGTGTTTCGACTACAAAAGAAATCTGCATAGGAAGATCGTTTGACAAAGGAAGGTAATCTTACTTTTGGATTCCTGATTGAAACGAGAATGAAGACAAAGGTATTAAGAAAAAAATCCAAAAGTCAAAAGTCCGAGACATCATCTTCTAACTCGGAAGACAATAGTAAAAAATTTCATGACAATCATTTCGATGATTATACGTCGCTCAAATCATCCAAGTATCCTATGATTATTCTTCATGATATTCTTCATACAAATAGCAGCATTCTGTTAAAATGTCCTGTTAGTTTACGTAAAATAGAGACAGATAAGAACAAGTATAATAATTTGGAAATGGCAGTTTCCAAGGAATTAAGTTGCAGTAAACAAGAGGAGGTGAAATTACCTGTAAGAAAAAGGGGAAGACCAAGAATAAAGAACAAAGGTCCAAAGGATAATGAGGATAATGAACAAACTATGGACAACAAAAAAAATACTAAAGAAAATCAAGGAGAAGAATGCAGGCTGGTACCTGAAATAACAAATATTAAAACAGAAATGAAAAAGCAAATTAAGCTTCGAGAATGTTCTGTGCAGTTGGTTAGATGTACATTTAAACCTCCATCCTATATTCATGATGACAAAGGATTTATTACAGAGAATAGTGAAATTAAGGCACATAGTGTCTTGCCGACAGAACAAGTAAATGGGATAGACGTTAATTCATCGATGGGAGAAAGTAATTGCAGAGCAGACATTTCTTCTACCGTAGATATTTCTTGCAGTGAAAAAAATTCAAAATCTACATACGAATGTTCTACAAAGAAAAGTAATTCTTTAAAGAACGACAAGATATCTCATAGTAACTCTGTAGTAACGACGGCAAAAAGAAAATTACCACAATTAATTTATAATTGCGTCCTTCCTAAACATGCATTTGATCCTTCGACAATTGCTGGAAAGCGTTTATCTGTTGATACTGTTGTTTCTTTCAACAAGAAGATCAAGCAAAAGCATTTTGGTGCTGCAAAGCAGACTAATAAGAACAAAACTAAAAAAGCAAATGCAAACGTTGAACCCTCCAAATGTCCAGTAATGAAATCGCCAAAAAAAATAGAAGAAATAACTGAAAGTTCACAGTTAATTTGGAATCGCTCGATGCCATTATTGGACGAGACTATAAATGATAATGAAAAAAATAATAATATAGAAAACAAGCAATATCTCGAGCATCATTTATCGAAGAATAACAATAGTCTTAAAACAGAGAGCGACAAAGTTGACTCTTCTAAAAGTAAATCATGTACTTGTATGAATGTAGAAAACGCAACAAACGAGGACATTATGGACGAGGATGATCAAGTTGACTATGCTATTTCAGATTTCCTTAGTAGTTGTATAAAAAATAGAATATCGCAAGTGACCAATCATGGCAAACAGAAACCCTCAAACAACAATGAAATTAGGCAAATTTTAAGTCATCGGAATGATATTCAACAGTCTACTGAGTTGATAGAAACTGACACTACAGAAACTGTACATACCAAGAAAACTGCATCACCGAAGATAAGCTGTCATACGAATATTTCAACACTTGTCGAATCTAAGGAAATAAATAATACAGAGACTCTAACCAGCGAAGGATCCATCGGAGTGCAATCATTAACAACAAACAATTTAGAGAAGTTTAATTTAATTTCATCGAGTTCGCATACTACTTCGTATGCTGAAAAATATGTAAAGTCTATCCAGAAAACTAGGACTTTTGCAGAGGGTATAAATATTGAGAGAAAATGTGAAAACGAGCAACGATCAACCGTGACCACATCACTGAAACGAGGGTGGGCGGAATATACAGATATGGGTTCGGAAAAAACAAATAAGAAAAAGATTAAATTAGATAGAAACAACTGGAAGAAGCACGAATTGACAAAATCTAATCAGAATCATTTGCCAAATGGATCGAGCAATAAGTGTGACACTTCTATTTTAAGTGAAACAAATGCCTCAACCGTTAATGAAAATCGCAAGCCTATTTCATTTCATGTAGAAAATTCCACATCGTCCGCAACTGTAGTAATGAAACCAGTTATGATTAAAGATTTAGCAGCAGAACCGAAGCAGCATTCTTTGAATTTAGAGGAAAAATCAAGGAAGGAAATAACTGTCGACGCCAGTCAATCATCGGTGGAACAATCAAAGAGTGCCGAAGTTTGTCAATATGTTACAAAGAATGAAGATGCAGCTAGCAAAGAAAAAGTTACAGCAAAAGATAAAGAAGAGAATAAAAATGATAGCGACGATGATGATTGTATCTCCATATTATGTGATCCTGATGTCATCGACGAGTAAGTATCAAAAATTCAGTCTCTTTTTTTCTAATTTATGCTTAATACTATCTCCAAACAATAAACAGTAATATTCATAAGCAATCCTTTTTCTAGTCTTGCCAGAGACTTGGAAGACGATATTGCAGGTTTTGCTAATAAACCTGCATCGATTGAAGAATACACATTGACAAATAAAACATGGAACAATTATGTGGAGAAAAATAAGCGCGAAGCTGAGGAGGATTTAAAAAGCTTCGCAGTCTCGAATATTTACTCGGGCGTAACATTTACTGAAGATACCACAGTAAATTCTACAAAAACACTAAAATCAGAACCCGTTACAACAAACCATACAATAATTAAAGATTCTCTGAAGGAAAATTACGCTCCTTCTCTGTCTACAACAACAACAGTGACAAAGACAAACGTTAGAAGTAGATTAGGGTGCGAAGTCACTAATAAGAAAGAAAAGAATATTCCAGTAGCTCTGCCTCACTTCTTCTATGGCCATTGCTTTCAAAAAATGCAACACGGTCTGTGCTTCAAAAAGAATTGCAGCTACAGCCATAATGTAGGTAAATCAGGATTATAGATTTTATATAATTACTAATAATTGGCGAATCTCATTGATAGCAGCGAAAACATTTATTCTTTTTTATTTTCACAGTTAACCCAGCAAATGTTATCTTTGCATACGAAAAATTACGCGTACATACGTTCGGTGATGGAATCCGCGGTAAAAAATGATTATAGGTATTTCATACAATATATGTACAACGAATTGATAAAAAGATTGGAGCCGATACATATATTAGATTTGTATACGCTGATACACAAAGCGAAATATTTAAACAACAACAGCCTACAGAGAACGGTAGACGCTTTAATAGAAAAGGCAATGTCGATTAAAGAGTTTGTCAGTTTACTAACGAGTCTGTTAGACGGATATGGCATCAGCGCACTCTACGGGATGATTTTGAAGCATGCTGAAAAGAAAATAGCTTTTGGCGAATGGTGGAGAACTTTTCGACAGCTTTTTATTAAATTCATACCACCTGTCCCTTACGTCCAATTAATAATACAAGAATGTCTAGTCGCGCAAGAGGACGAAGAATTCATTGACGACGTCTATGTGAATTTAGTAAGCAAGCTAACCATCGGTCACTCGGAAGCACCAGAGTTGTGCAATGTCTTGCCGCCATTCTTTAAACTGCATGACAGAATTAAAAAGAGACCTGAGAACAGTAATAATGTTAATATACAAGTTGTGCAAGATGATAGCACCTCTTTTACCAATGTCATCAGTCCGTTGGTGACGGCTTTAGCAAATTACAATGTCGACGACGGAATTACTACTAGTATTAAGAAGTCGGAGCAGTATGTCTTCCAGCTATTGAGCCGTACTACTCACGATACGATTGATACGGAAGAACCACAATTAAATCCACCTTGTAATTTATCGACATTAGAAAGTCCGGTCAATAGTTTAGATAGTACCGTGCGACTGGATATTTGCGAAGGCGAAAGAAGTAACGTTCCAAGTAACGAAAGTACACAAATTGAATGTGATTTTACTAATAAATTACCGTACGTTACTGACGTACCATGGGTGATACACAGAATCGGTAAGAAATACAAATACCCAAAATTAATAAAAGATATCAATCAAATCTTGTCTCTTTTTCTCACTATAAAAATGACCTTAATTCGTAGACAACCTACCGACACCACGTTCGCCGTATCATCATCGCTTCTGGAAATTTAACATCGATTTGGCAAGCTTGAGAGAAGGTCTACGTCACAGGGATTACGCACACGTACTTCAGATTCTTAATAAATATTCCAAAAATCGAAACAGTATCTTTCTGAGAGGATGCTATAATATGCTGCGCAATAATATTATGTCGTCGGACGAACACTTAGCCAACATTATCAAGATTTCAGGTAACGCACACTTTTTAGCAACATTAAGAACTACTTCCTTGAGAGAGAAAATTAGCTGGCCCTAACACGACGTTTTATGCTAACTGAGCGACTTTGCGTAACCTGATAACGTTCAACGAATCTTAGTGTGCATCGGAAAGGATACAAACAAAAATTAAGAGTAATTTTATGGATCTAAAGTATCCTTTCGGTATCGCACTATGTATTGTTCGTTTTAGCTTTTAGTAAAACAGTCTTTTTTTTTTAAGTGATGCAATGCATTTTATCGCATAACAAGAAAGTAGTTTCCTTTAAGTTCGTCTTACGAGTATTACTAACGTTCTCCTCAGTCTCTCTCTCTCTCTCCCTTTCGTTCTGTCTCTTTCTACATATTTTTTTATTCCTTTCGTAACTTTTATACCTGAGACTAGGCTATCAAAATTATATCTATAGTTTTTGTAATCAAATGTAAAGCACACATATCTTTAATAAAATATACGAAATATACACACAAAATTACAGAACAATCTTTTCCTGTCTTTGATACCTAACTATTGTCGTTTTTCCAACTTTTCAGTCCAAACTGGAATGAGCTCCAACTTGGAGGAAACATTGTTCACCCTAGGCGTATACGTCTTAACAGAGCTAGCTGACAACGGATCGTGGGTATTAGCCTATAAGTTACTGAAAACACTACAAATTTATGAATCGCGATTTAATACCGGATTCATTTTGCTATCCGCCGAAATATATTTAGCCAATGACCGCCCGCTAAAGGCCCTTGAGGTTTTAAGACGTGAGTTATATTCAGCGCGAGCATAATAATGCACGATCAGCGTCAGAACAAAAGTGGTTGGTTTTATTCTAAAAGCAAAAAAAAATTTATACACTTACAGAAACGAATGTCATTTTTACTAATCGAAAGAAATGGAAATTACCTAGTGAGACTAGAGATGAGGATTTGCGAGTGATGATCATTACTCTCTTACTAGATTCGCTTTGTGGTAATTTTCCGGACAGTGCCTTCGCCTTATACGATACCTTGCTAGGGGATCAATACTGCATTTACTTTCCAATAGGTAAGATAATAACGATTGACAAACGTCAGTAAGACACCAAACGTTCTTATAAAGAACGATAACCAAAAATGAGAGAATAAGAAGATACATTTTTGTTTTCCTCCTTTACTTTCAGATCTTCCACGCTGCGTAGACAGAATAACACTAGCGCTATTGACCGCTGAAAAATATGATTTAGTCATTGAACTGGCTAGACTATTGATACCTTTCAACTTGATGTTGCGACCAAATATACTCAGAGCAGTGACAGTAACGGCTACTACTTGCGACATGACATTAGCTAAGCAACTGTTTCAATATGGCACCAAATTGGGAGCGTACCAAGCGATAAAGGTTAATTATCAGAACGTTTATAATTCAAAATAAAGAAAAGAAGGAATATGAAGATCAATCAGGTTATGAAAACATTGATGTAACTGAGATAGAATGCCTAGCTTGTCTAATCTTATAATTTTTATTTGTCAGATCAATACTCCTATATTCCTAACGATAAACACCCGTTGGACGGAGGAGGAAATGTATCTGGCAGTCACTGAATTGATTCAACGACTTTTCGTGGAAATTGGACACGGTGTTGATCACATGAGCATTAAGCAACTTGTAGTTTACGCGTCCTTTGAGGTAAGTCTAGTATCATTGATTAGAAAGCTATCGATCTTTGGCAATGATAATTATCGATAATTTATATAATAATGTACCTCGTAATATTACAGACAGTACCGTCCTCGAAGGAGCTTCAATTGAGCGAAATCCGAAAACATGACAACAGACTCGTAGTTCAGAGCAGTAAGCAGATAATGGCAAATATTTTGGCAACTAGATTTGATCCTCCTCTTGCTTTCGTCAAATCATATACGGGTAGATTCGCCAAATTCAATAGTACGAAATTGTTGAATTACCTGAAAAGTACGCACGTTGAACTGTGATACGTAAATAATCGAAATCTTAAGAATCTCAAAACTTTGCGATGGCATAGAATTTTATTTTTTAATTAGTACGTAGAGACACAGGATTGATAACGTACGAGTATCGTTTTATTCTTCTTTTTCTTTTTTTTACTTCGATAAGACGCCGGTATTCAAGACTATAGCAGTACATAGTTCCTTTTAGGTTGCCCTTTTTTATATAACTTTTTCATGAAATGCGAATATAGACTGAATACCGATAAATAACTGCATATACGTCGGTCGTATTTCAGTGCCATCATACGCGTACAATTGTAAACAGTGATAACACTAAGTTGATAAAAATAATAGAATATAAGATCCAACATTGTACGCTAAAGAATTTTAGTTTAATTATTCAACATCTGCACATGATATTAAGCTATCATTTTCCATACAACAGTTGTAATATATGTATATATTTCCAACAGATATCAGCATAGGATTTAAAAATACACTAATTTCGGTCCTCCGTGTTTGATATAGAAATAATCTCCCTGTATTTCATTTAATCTTACAAAGAATCTGACAAAATAAATAAAAAGTGACAACTGCAAAAATCAATAACTCTCATGGCTATCTTATCGACTTCACGACGTCACTCACGTAATTAATAATTAACATATCTTCAGGAAAATCAATGCATTCGATTAAAAAGAGAAAAAGAGAGTGTAAATGCATGAATGTACCGCTAAAAAAAATTCAATCAATTCGCCATGCGACGTGTCAATTGAAAAGCACATTTTGGTGATGACTTATATATACATCTATATATAATGTAGTATTCGTAAATATATAATTAATTAATCGAACTCTGGGATATCGTCAAAGGAATAACCAGGAACCTTTCGATAAGCAAGAACCGCGACCCTCACGTGATAAGCGCCTGGTATAAACATCAACACTCCCAATATGATAACCGGCCACATCCGATCCGAATACTGGAACAAAGAAGTAACATGCGATCCAATTCACCGGAATACTTATGATACTTATGGCGTCGAGTAATTGTTTTATAACTCGATAGGTAAGAAAAAAAAAAGAAATGAAATACGTTACCTTGGAATCGATGTGTCCGCTGACTATCAGGCTACCTATAATCAGCATAATACTCCCCGCTACGAAAAGGAGTGCCGCCAAGGTTATCGCTTTCCATGGTATTTTAACTGGTGGGCTTACGAACTGAAAGTGAAAAAATAAGAATGATTAATCCTTATCAAACCTTTACTAGAGCATCGTAACGATTGGATCATACGGAAGAGTATCATTGTAAATATTAATGTAAGCAGTTATACCTGAGAATCCACGAAACCATTATCGGTTTCGGTAAGTTGTGTGTAATCCACGTTGTCGAATTGCCTGGCGCCGCCACCTTTTCTTCTGAACATACTCAACTTGTTTGTATAATCTAAAAAAGATATATCATGTATTATTCAGATAGTTCAGATTCGATTTACGCAATAACGCATTTACACTGTGACGCATTCGTACGATGTATTGAAAAAAAAAAGAACTTTCGTACTAGAAGGTGCCGTAGCGTTTTCCGTAGGCACCGTGTAATTTATTCATAACAATTTCATTGAACGTCCACACCTTGCCATTCCCTTAAACGTCTCGACTAAACATTGATTCTATTTTTCCTAAAACAACCCTGACGAATGGATCGGAGAATATCATCATATAAAAATAGAACGTGATCCTGCGCAGTTAACTGTGTCAACTAACCTGGAGGTGTTGACTAACTGACTACGTATAATCAGAAGCTACAGTTGAATATAACATTTTTATGATTATTATTATGATGACGTTAATATTTAATTTTTAATCGTAATGCATCGCGTGAAGTCATTTAAAATCTACTCACGAGAATCTAATTAGATCTTGTGATATTAATTTATACAATTTTCACATAAGTCTATTTAACGGATACGGCTGACTTGGGCATAACGTAGAAAATTGTTGTGACTAAATTGAAAGCAGTTTTTACTTACTGACACGTAAACAGAATTGAAATAATAAAGAAACTCTCTTTCTAGAACGTAGTAACCTGATATCCCGTTATAGGCCGCTTTACTTGAACATTGAGAATTATAAGAACATTCATGTAGTTTAACAATACAATAAATGTTATATCCATAAATTTAATTCGCATTGGAGTACACGGTGTTTCTTCTATAATTTTCAAGATACAAATGAAGCAAGGAGATTCGCGAATCTCCCGGCAGATGGCCAAGTCGCGTCAGGCTATACTGTGGCGCCAGTGACATTATAGAGAGTTACTTATCATGGACACGATAAAGTTTGTTTTATGGCCTCCGTTCTAATTCGAAAACGAAAAGCGTGGGAATTTCAATGTTAATATATTTACCTGCTCGAAAACAACTCCACATATCTCTAGATAGATATATATTCCAATCGATCAGCCGATCAATATTCTGTCAATGAATATTACAGAAATCTTCCATTACCGAAGACTCCTAACATCCGTCAAGGAAGACAGTACGTGATTCGTTGTACGATTAATAATGACTGTTGATGACACACTCACAAAGCACGATAATCATTTCAAGATTACTAACACGTCCACTGCTCTTATTCAGGTGGCCAATGATTTTTCGTCACAAATACGTGTCGTTCTTGCGTATGCCGTTGAGAAGAAAAAAAAAAGAAAAGATAACCTATTCGGAGCCTTTTCGAGTTACTAATAATTTTCATATCTACAACGTCCGTAGTTATATCGATGATTCTATACGATTAACCTCATTGAAAATCTTATAGCTGTAAATAGTCGTTCTGCTTATTTATATAACAATCTTTGCAGTTTGTCACTCACGCTTATACGTGCGACGCACTTTCACGTAATAGAGGGGGGGCGTCCCGACGTCCTTCCAGCCCCTATGCACGAAGCCTACGTTGCACCTGGCGACGCCACATGATTGTCAAACTCTAATCTTTTCCTAAGACGTGCTAAACGTGTTGCCGTATTATCCGTAAACATATCAATTCTTTCTACTCTCTTTCTATTCCACGTTCGGAAACTGGATTACTGCGAAACGGAATGGATCGATGTAACACGGGAGAGGCTGCGGACAGCCGTTTCGCGTCGCGACGCCGACGCCAGTGCCGTGGCCACGAAGAAAACGCGGGAGCACCAAATAAGGACGTGACTTCCGAGCCGGCGCGTGAGATATATTTAAAATATAAATATTTAGCCATATTAATTTATAGTGAAAATATAACATTCTGTAACAACATTTTTAACCCAAATCTTGTTTCATGATAAAAATTACTACAATAAAAGTTACATTAAAATTATCCGCTGATTAGACGGATTAATGCATCCAATATACGAATATATGTCGATCTGATTATCCAAAAATATCGTCTATTATATTGACAACTACTGTAACACTGATTTCTTAACAGCAAGATTGCGCAAACATGAATATATCGAAGGATCAAGACGACAGTAAATCAGCCATTGTATTACTGTTATAAATTAAGTGCCAATCTACAAGTAAAATATACAATGGAGAATTAATGTACAAAAATTACGCGTGTATCCAACTGTATAAAATAAAAACATAAATATATAATTTTATATGATAATGTATTGTCACTCGTGTCACTCGTGTCACCCGCTATCCTAGATATATTTATATACGTACTTATAATAGATCAAATGCAAAGA
>JARPRG010000322.1:451646-461929 GCA_031001745.1 Hartigia nigra | reverse complement strand
TGTCACTCGTGTCACTCGTGTCACCCGCTATCCTAGATATATTTATATACGTACTTATAATAGATCAAATGCAAAGACTGGATTGATGGATTACAAGGATACAAAAGATATTTGGTATAGATATCTTTTCAACTAGAAACAAAAAAAGCACGATAAACAGCTATCCTTTAATAAGTCATAGTGAATGGCGACGCAAAATTAACTACGCAATTTATCCAACAAGGGTAGTTAAGTACGCACAACCAAACTATATGGAAGTTCCCCCACGAAACATCCTCTATCAAGTCCATAGACGTGACACGAGACAGGGAGAGTCGTGGAAATTTCAAAAAAGAAATCCATACATCAACAGATGCATTTAATGGCGTCGGTAGAATTATTATTTCTATTTTCCCGACCTTGAACCTCTGCGCAAATACAAAACCAGAACGATAGTTCATTATGCAATTCTGTACCGTGCAATTTTACGAATTTGCCGCAAAGCAGTATAAACAGTGAATTTCCTCCAGCCCCCTCCCCCCCAAAAAAAAGAAATTGCAATCCCTATAAAAAACATTGCCCTTAATATATCCTTTATTTTAATCAACAATGCCAATCTGAGTGTAAATATTTGAACCTGATATCCACCACTCACGTTCAAAGTTAACACGAAGAAAAAAAAAAACCATAGTCAAACAGGACCCATATGTAGAGGGCACCACGATTTGGAATGCGGCACTGTTGCAGGTACGCTTGCGCCCTGCCTACTGATATCTCGGTGGATAGACGAAGGAGGCCAGGGGCGGCAGTGCGGGTTCTGGGGGCGGCGAGGGCGGCTGCCTCCGTTGAAATAACCCCTTGGCGACAACGGCACACGGCTCGCGATTTCGCATAAAGTCACCACCGCGTTCGAGCCTGGCCCGGGGTACGAGATTCATCAGGCAGCAACGCCTAGTGTCAAGAAGACTTCGCCGAAAATACCAACGGATCACCCCCAATATTACATCGTCCCCACTCATTCAGGTAAATCAATATCCATGCTCAAATAACTTAAGCGATGCTCCTAGATTTCACCGTCATCCGGAGGCCGGTTTTTCTATGGGCTCATTTTGTAAAAGGGTGTTGTTTCTTTCTTTTTTCTTTTATTTTTAATATCATTTCTATTGAGGATACGGTTTTAATTATTATCATTAGTATTATTATTCTTTACCGTCCCCACAGTTTCACTGTGCCATCCGGTCGCTTCTTTGGGGATGGGATACTGACACGTTCCTGGGACGCGGGTCGATTCGACCCAGGTGTCTAGTACAGGCTCTGCACGAGTTCATCACGTTTATCGATATGCAGCAGCTGTTTCCATAATTTTTTTGTCTGATTTATATTCAAATTTTTTTTCTTTTTACGTAGTTCGATAAGAAAGTCGTTAATACTCCACTTAGTTTTTAATTAAAGCTATTTATTGTGTTATAGATAAATTTTGAAAGGTGCTATATATTTTTATTATCGCGAATGATGATTCTGTCGATATCAACTTCGATGATCTTTATCGAAATTATGTTAACCTTTGATTGTACCTTGCTGAAACGTTAGAAGCCTTAGATACGCAACTATCTCAAGTGTTGAAGTATACAGGTAGCTACGACCCAGATATTAGTCAGCTTTTACTATACGAAACGTCAAATAGAATTATGTAAATTTTATATACGTCTCTTAAATCGTTTACTAGCTATAAAAGTACAGTGGCACGATAAAGCAGTAGATGGACATTAAAGTCAAAGAATAAGTTCCACTCGAGTTTCAATCGTTACGATATCCGTAATTTTGAAATTAAAAGAAAAACCAAAAAAAAACCGATAGAATACGATAAGAAAAAAAAAAACGCGTATAAGATTTATCGACGATATTCGCAAATCTTCTGCGAATAAAATACAAATGTCTGCCGTAAAGAGCTTTTCGTTAAATTCCACGATAACGTTATCCCAATTTTCTTCCTTTCCTCGCTAAAACAAATAACACGGGATAAGCTCATCCGGAAATCACGTTACTGCCAATCGATTCGCGTGATAAGTACTTTTGAATTCGATAACCCACATTACACCTGACAGTGGCAGTCATATCTACGATATAGATCTCCAGACTTGGATTAAAAGTTCAGACGACCGTTGCACCGTCTACTTAAATATTTATACATTGGATATAGTGAGTACATAGGTGAATAAAACATACTCGATCTGACTTGAGAAAAAAATAATTTTTTTTTTTTTCTTCTTTTAATTTTCTACTAACTTCGATCGGTACCAACTGGCTATCCTGGGTACAATCGCATCTATAAAATCGAATAAAGCTCTCGAGCATTAGAGCTCAGCTTGGAAGTTTCGTAGTCCGAAGATATAAGAGGGAAAGGTTGACCCACATTAATGTGAGTCACGCGAAACGCCCTTATCCCGATTGCGAATTTACCCTCGCCAAAATATACGACTTAAGGATCTACGCAGTAAGAAGTTTTTGGTTTTTTTTTTTTATCAAACAAGAGTCGCTTTCACCTGGCGTGATTATCTTATATGTAAGAGCAATTGTTCTTGGTAAATGACGGTTCGCAGAATTCTAAAAGAAAATACCTGAGTATTCTACGCTATCACAATAGCGGTCCAATCCCTTTGTATTGTCAATGGAAATGTTTTTGAAAAAAACAAAATCCTTTTTATTTTTTACTACGACCAACCATCGGGTGATAACTTTTTTTCAAAAGACAAAAAAATAAGGGCATAAACGTACAACCCTTTAAAAGGATACTTGAGGTGGTTCCTTGTAATCCTTGTTGATTTAATACTAGTTTCTTTATCGAAAAAAAAAATATAGGGTCGAAGATAAAGGGTAGCAGCGATAAAATGAAGGGCGTCCAAAACACCCCACGGGTACGACTTTTTCCACCCTCTCCGATAACTGGATATTATGTAAAACCATACACAGATTCATCCCCTTGATCGATACAGCATCCTATTGTCTACCAGATCAGCTGACCTAATCGCTTTATATGCTAGCAGACAATTACACAATGAATCGTATACTTGTCGTTTGCAGTAACATTTAAAGCAGAAATTTCCGCGAGTCCTTCATACGCTTCATACCTTTCACTCCCGTGCGAACAATAAACAACCCTTCTACCGTCCCTATGTATTTACATACATTTTTCTACCCTCGTATCATACCACTCCAAGAAATATATATACGTCCAGGAAAATTTCATTTCGTAAATTTTTTTTCTCGCTCTCATCCTCCCCGCTAAAACAAGCCACTGCGCTAGTCATGTAAAGGTCATCGCGTTAGCTGTTCATTTTAGCATACAAAAATACGGTCGATCGAACGGAAACTTTGCTTAAATAAAATTGCGATATCTCAATTGAACGTTACCCTATGAAATGCAAATTTTTATCAAGCGTATATAAGTTGCAACGATAATTGATTATCGACAGCATCTCGTTAGGTCTAATAGTTTCGAGGACCAGGTGTGAAAGAGTTTCCAAATGGGTATTGCAATTTATTATATATTGCATGTAAATTCTGTTTAAATCACTATCGTAACGAAAAGTGTTAGGTAAGGTTAAAATACTTATTTCTCTACAGAGTCATATTTTTCGTACCTTGAAAATTACTAAAAGTGCCGACGAAGCCGTATTGGGCAATTTTCGAAAATGTACTTTCGCATCGATCGGATATCTATTATATTGAGGCAAAGAGTTTGGCGGCTGCTTAATAGGGCTGGTCACGTTAATTAGTTTCAGGATGGAGTGCCCGGAAGCGGTGGAGAGGGGCAGGAACTTTCGTCTACTCACCGCGGAAGAATTGCCGCAGCTCCTGGACTTCCTTACGGGATATTTACCAGAGTCCCTGAAGGTGAGTTATATCATGAACCAATCTGTCCCTAAAACTAAAAAAAATTAAATAGACAAAAAAAAAGAAAGCACGGAAGTGACTAATAAGAATTGACTGGAGTTTCCGGGGGCAAAAAAAAATCGTTGCGGATAATTACGGAATCTAGGTCAGGTAACGCTCGTCATTTTGTAGCAGTGACACGTAATGGCGCACGCCCTAATGTTTCCAGCATCTCACAGAACCCCTCCCCCTCTTCCCCCCCCCCCCCTGCCAAACCCCAATGAAATTGTCAAAAGTCCTTGGGAATGCATTAACGCATCGTACAAGCATCGAATAAGATAAAGAGTAAATAAGAGTCATACACGAAAATCCAATCAGCCAATCGATAGACGAACGAATTATTCGACAGTTCGTTTGTCCAACGGATTAAGCAATTAATTCGACAAAAAGGGGGAGGTGTGGGTGGAGGTCGAGAGGGATGTGAAAGATTCAACATACAAAATACATACAAAATTCGATTGATTCTATCCCAGCAAGTGTCCTGGGGTACTAAACACGAATGGTAACTAATTGGCCTGATTTGAGCAGAGAATTAAGTAGCCCTTGCCAATGATCCATCGATCTCCCTTTAAACACTGGCAATTCGTATTAATGGCGAGTACGAGTTTATTGGCAGGTCGATGGATCGATATATTGAGATTTATCGCATCGAAGAACAGAATCCCAAGAGACTTCACGAGCAGGCAAAGTTCGTCAGTCCGGAAATGACTTCGTTCCTCCCCTGGACTTTGTAGTATTTTTTTTTTGTAAACCAAGGGTAGACCTTTTTTTTAATCGTGCTCTTGATTAATCATCGTTATAATAGAGCCATTATAAAATCACCACCCCCTCTCCCCCTCTGCCCCAGCCTCTAAACAGTCTAAACCCAAAAATATCAGATACCCACTCGCAGAGATTAAGACGGTCCATTAATTGTAGCCTGATTGTACCGAGAGTACAATAAGCGAAATGATTCTTATGACTTATCATAGGAGAACGGCAACGGCGTCGCTTTAGCCACTGTATCGGTACAGTACGATGATGATCAGACTGTATAATAGTCGAGTTCTCAAACGAACTGGCAAATTGAATTAGGATGTGGAATTGACGATGTTGCCTTGACGGATGGTAATGGTTGTCAATGTACGTATATAGATATACAGCCGGTATAACTTCTGATGAGGTTGAAGTTGCGTGTCGGGGTGTGAAGTTCGACGTGATCGCAGAGGATGTGGGTCACCGCAATGCCGTGCGAGCAGTTCGCAAATCGCGCACGAGGATCGAGAGACGTGCCTTCGATAAATCGACTACGTCATCTGTCGCAGTGTTCCCTCGAGTCGGGGATATTTCGCCAGGTGATTTTGAAATTCGACGTGAGGTATTCGCTGAATTCTTAGGTGATTACGTATCAACCGAGTCTGTTGAGATAGGTCAGGGTCAAGGGCGCACGTGTTACCCCGTTTGACAGGGTCGGTATATGGGTCCTATGGAAAATCGTATCAAAGGAGTTAGAGATACACTTATTACGTAGGTAGTGACCCTTGTTACGTAAGGTCGTCTCTTGGATCCGGTGACCTTTGCCCTGCCGTAATATGAACGTACTGCAGACGGAATTTGGATCTTTATCGGTCTCGCTATGGTGGTTCGGAAGATGTGGGTCGCCGCAATGCCGTCTCCTCGGGTTCCACGAGGACTGTGTACCAAGGTCGTGACCTCCGGGAACCCTGACCCTTGTCTTCCAGCTATACTTCGTTACACGAGAATTCAAGAATGACGTCCTATCACTCTTTTCGTGCATTTATGCAATTCTTATACCGTACGTGAAATACGATTTCCTCGTGCAAGTTCGGACGAACGTGACCCACACTCGTCATCAACGTCTACCTGGGTATATAGGCAACTGCGTGCCTGTCTCTCCCCTTCGAGGATTTATTACAGTCCAGGAGGAATAAGACGAATTTTCAAACCATGTTGATACGTGGCAGATAGACCGGATGGACGCAGTGGGTGATCATAAAAGTTTAATGACCCGGTGAACTTTGAACCGGACGTCGTGCCTGTATGTGTGGTACCTTAACGAGATTGCGGAGGATGATTTTTGCTGGGAAAAGCTGCACATTGAAATTGCCTAACGAGAAGGGATCGATACGTTCGGGAACAGCACGTAGAGCAATGCCGTATTGAACCTAGTATAATCTCTATGCAATATAGCTATAAGGCAAGTAACGAAGCTTTACTAGAGTCAGGTTTAACCTTTGAGCCGGCAACCTTAGACCTGGTATTCGTGTTTCCAGTCTTGCTTTTAGAGTGCTGATGTGGTGAGGATCTACTGACTCCTGGTTGTAGGTGCCTATGGAAAATTGCCGGCGCGCCGAGGACGATGGGCGACATGCGAAGTGCATCGATTTTCCTGTCGAGGGACATAATGAAGGGAGGGCAAAAAAGTGCAAGGGGAACCTTGACGTGCATCGGGACTAGTTTGACCTTGACCCTTGGCCGATCTTCATACACGTGAACTGTTTATTTTGAGATAAACTCTGCAGTGGCCCCACCTGCATGTCAAACCCCATGATAACTCGATGCAATGTTAATTGATAACAAGCGCATGATATCGGTACTGATAAAATTATATAAAAAATTTTCTAAACTTGGAGGTTATGCAAATTTTAGGCGGCAATTCGTGCGCGAAAACTTGACTGACGTAAATGCGCTTGAGAATCGCCATGAGATTACCTTGTTTAATCGATTGGCTGCTGCAGCCATTGCTGACGTTGCAATTAGGTTTGCACGTTCTACTGCAAGAGGGTGGTGCTTTCGGATCGGGGTTGTTAAATGGACAAGCTTGAAGAAGTATTTGGGTTATCCTCTTGGTCTCTGCAGTAGCCATGCCATGCCAAATTAGAGATGATTTCGTAGTCGCGAAGAATTCGCATGAGATTCTCAATACGAATTGCGAAAATTGATTGTCAAAAAGTTCAGTAAAAGGAAGCGAATGGGTTACCGTGTAAACCGGGCTTAAGGCTACGTAACACATATGTATATACCGTACAAAGGAAATGATGGCAGTTCTTTAGAAACCCAACGTCTTCAGAATCAGCCCCCCGGTCATACACCCCTGTTTTATCCGACAATCTACTCGTAAAATGCTTCCCCCTTATTCCGTTATTTTACAAAATTTCCAAATTACATAAAAATTGATATTTCAAGAATTCTTTTATAAATCTTCCAACCCCTTTCTCACGTCGCTACCAAACGTATCCCATTAATGTTTTTTGCACTATTTACCCATGTTCTTTTTGTCCACTTCTACACGCAGCCTGTAACAAAATCAAAGTACCTAATGTCATATATTTAGTTTCAGCAAACTCTTCTGACCTACATGAAGGAGAGGGTGTGGGAATTTCACTTCTACGTAGCCGACGGCTGGCCGGAAGTCGCTCCAATCTGTTTACACTTTCCCGGAATGACGCTGTCCGTAAGTAATATAATAAAATTCGAAAAGAACTCGCGTCCTGTATATTCATGAGATTCCTGAAAACCATAATCTTTTATCGTATCCTGACCGAGGCTCCAAAATATTCGATCCAATCCCATGTGTCCTTCTACACGACAGCCAACAACCACAGTATCAATATTGAAAGAGGACTTTTATTCATCGCGTTACGAAAATAATCTAATTCTGTTTAGATGTTTGCCTGATGACTAGTATTAAAAAAAAAGTCACCCTGTATGCATCAAACCGTATGACGGATAAACATAATCCACAAGAAGGCACCACAGTATAGGACAGTATATACGCGTGCATAATATATGAGAGCTGCATTGAAATATATATATATATATATATATATATATATATATATATATATATATACTCCAAATTTACATTTAGTTGAAAACCTGATAAAATTAGCATACGCGTTAGGTATCACCAAACATAATATAGCCGCCCTCCTACGTGTCATCGTCACCCTACCACTTGATTAAAATATACCAAGCATATAAGCCCGATCAGATATAATTTAAATTACGATTAAATTATACTACGAATTGCATAAAATAACCAGACCGGCTAACAACGCGCTTTTCAGTCAGAAAGGCAGCTAAAGATTCGAAAGATACCTTGCAAGCTGAATGTGCCTGTACAAAGAGACCTTCGTCAATGTAATTCGTCTGTCGATTAGATTAATTAATGGCCGTTCCTTCGATAGAATAAAAGCGAACCCTTGTCTCAGCGAGCGTAGAAATGTTTCAATTCAATTTATCATAAGGGATCAACGATCAGAGAAGCTGTGGACCATGATCCCGGAATACTCCTGTAACGTGTAAACGCGTGAAAATCGTTATCGAGATTAGGACACTTCTATAATACTTCTAGTTGTAGGTTAGCCCAAGGAGAGAACGATACCAAAGAAGGACATCTATACCCGAAGCACGTACTCTCCCCGAGAGAGAGACAGAGACAGAGAGGGTAGGAAGGGTCTTACAGTAGGTTGTGTCCCAAATCTCTAGCTGGCTCTATGCCAATTTTTCTCAAGCATTCATCCTTTTACTCCTCTTCCTTCTCTCAGCGCCCTCAGACTCACCCGTCCCCCCCCCCCCCCACTCCTCGTACCATAACCCCCCATCATCCCTATAATCCGACTCTAGCAATTTCCTTCTGTTCTTTCGTTAATTACTATTGCACGGGATTAATCAAGCGGACCCCCCCCTGGTACACACCTTCATTCGGCACTTAAGTAAAGCTAGATAAGCTAAAGGGACGGTCGAAAGGAGCCAAAGTGCCTGCAAGTCTAGAGTATCGCGAGGTGGCTCTATGAAGGAGTTAGTATAGTAATCCAACCTAACCTAACCTAACGTAACTCTTAATACGTCTTCTTAGCAGTATCAAGTGTCAAATGAATGCTCTGTCGAAGTATTTTCGACGTGTATCTATCTAAGTGTCCTTGTCTCTCTCTCTCTCTTGCAGCCCCACGGATTGCTGTACGAGAGCGTGGGCGTGTTTTGTCCAGGAGATCGATTAGACCTTCTGCGTCTTCTACGAGAGGAGGATATACTTCTGGACTGGTCCAAGCCACTGTACATTAATTTCACTCACTGCGACATAGTCGACGAGCTCGTGAGGCTCTACGAAGGCGCGGGTACGATCGAGCGTGTCCTGGGTGATATCTGGGCCTGCGAGGAGCCTGAGAAGACGATTCAGGTCGAGGATGATCTGCCGGCAAATCCGGATGTCCAAGTGGGACCATTGAGCGCCGAGCACGCCGAAGGAATTCACGAGCTGTATCCGGCGAACGACATGGAGTGTCACGAGCTCTTCCTGAGACTCATCAGGATCTTACCAGCGGCTGGAGTCTTCGACAAGGGTAGTCTAGCTGCGTGGATGGTCCAGTCCTACTACGGCGCCATGTTCTCCATGCAGACAAAGCCGGAGTATCGAAGAAAAGGATACGGCACTAGATTAGCAAGGTAAATTGTCACTTGATCAGCATTGTCCTCACGTGGAAATTAACGATTGTCCTTTCATCAGGTACCTTACGAAACGTGTAGCCGACAAGGGCTACAATCCCTTCGTGGTGATACGTCCGGAGAACGAGGCCAGTCAGAGCCTCTACAAGAAGTTAGGATTTAAGAAACTCTACCAGACGGTCCGAGCGACGTTCACGCCGTTCTCCTGGCAGGAACCGGAAGAGGAAGCCAGTACCATCCTGAGGGATAACCTGGAGAATGCCGTCAGGCAGCTCAAGGTCGAGCAGAGGGTCATCGAGGCGCTTCAGGCCGACGAGGATACCACTGTCACGGCTGATCTCGATAGCAAGGACGATAACGAGGGCGAGGATACGATACGAGATCCTTCGGATTCACCGGAAGATATCGACGGGGTCGCTGAGAACGATGACGAGGATGGGATCGCCGAGAACGGTCTTCAAGGTTACCGGAGGGAGGATGAGAATCTCGAGCCTATACAGGAGCAACCGGAAGAGAGGATAAACGGTCTGGAATCACCCGAGGAAGACGTGACAAACGAGAGGGGAGCCGAAAGCTCACCGGAAGTCGTGGATAGCAACGAGGGTGACGGAGGAACGGAGACGAACGGCGGTGGGGATTAAGTTCAAATCACTATTTAACTATAACACGAGAAACACATTGATTAATTAATGAACATTGATTTAAATATCTGCTTGCTTGACACCCGCGACGGCAGCAGCGATACTCGAGGGAATTTTCAAAATTACAAATAACACAAGGATAAAGGATTCATTAGTTACAACAAGAAAATAAGATTACACTTACAAACGCGCGCAGACTAGAGTACGACAAAATGGAGAGAAACAAAGGAGGAGGAGGAGGAGTTTGGAGAGGCGTTTGAGGAAGTATTTAGAGAGGACGAT
>JARPRG010000322.1:440568-451636 GCA_031001745.1 Hartigia nigra | reverse complement strand
ACAGATTATATATTCTAATTCAGACAAGAAAGAGGATAAGAAATCGTCAAATTCGAACGGAATCACTGCGGTCCCAAGTTAGCGCGCTAAATTCAAATAGGTCGTGAATTTTTGTCTCTCTCACTCACTCGCTTCCTCTCGATTGTATTCGTCAATTTTCTCTCTCTCCCGGTTTGTCCGCAATTACGTAACACGTCGCTCTCTCCGCGTGCCTAGTTCCTCATATCATATTTTTAAAGCGTCGTCAAGTACGTTGCTTAGGACCAAGAGAGAACGTGCGTTCGACGCCATTGATTATCGTTGAATAAACGCGAAACGAATGACGCGTTAATAACGACGATAAGTGATCGGGGCAATGGCGCAGGAAGTAGCTGCAAGCTAAACGCGTAGTTTAACAATCAAACTGGATCCTCTACAGTAAACATTAGTCATTCCTCGTTATACTTCGTTATCGTCTGAAATTAGGGCGAATTATGAGATGAAACATTTTTCTTTTTCGCGACGAGCATCTCACATTTTCATTATATCTGCGACGTACTGGTAGTACAGCTATAGGTATATCGGAATTGGTACCATTGAGTAATGGACGAAGCAAACTGTGATTATTATTTTGATGTGAACTACGTAGAGATACAAAAAAAAAAGAAAAAAACAAAATTTATCAAATTTTCGCGCCAACCTGGGACAAGCTAATACCGTAATATGTAAGAGAGTATATCGTCATGTCGGTTGGCCACGTGTAAGACTTGACTTAAAATTCAAAAGAACCTTCTTTTCCTACACGCGAACCCTGGTCGTGTCACGTCACGATAGGAGAATTAATAGAAGAAAAGAAAAAAAAGGCCGAGATTATTCGTTTCAACGGACCTTCGCTTCCATTTACGTCGATATCCTTATCGAACGTACGACCAGGCACTGAAAGAAGGAAGACACGAAGAAAAAAAATAAAAATCTCTTACTAAGCCATTCGATTGATACAAAGATCTAATTCCATGGTGAATTTATAGTCAGAGTAACTACCACGACGGTTTTCAATCAATATCTCCTTTCGTTGGACGATTAATTAAGGATACGTAATAAACGAATGCTATCGAATGGTCGTGACTTGATAATTAAAATTTCTTTTAATTGCTTGAGCGATACCATGTAAAATTTGCTATCGATTTATTGTAAATTCGATATCGACGATAAGATGATATCGTGGATAGATGTAAATGGGAATTTTTATTTATTATTTTTTTGTTTTAATTAATCGTTAGTCGAAGGTAATTATACGTGGCACTGGCGTGACGATAAATGACGAAGGATTAACGATAATAATAACATTAATAATGACAAGCATAGTAATAATAATATTATTAATGAATATTAATTACCGCGCAAAGGGAGCCCCCGGGATGGCCCGACTCAGATCGCCGAGACTCTCAACTTAGATTCTAGATAGGTATGTACTACGTATTTAATTTTTTCTACGTTTTCTTA
Source organism: Hartigia nigra (assembly GCA_031001745.1). Classification (NCBI taxonomy): domain Eukaryota; kingdom Metazoa; phylum Arthropoda; class Insecta; order Hymenoptera; family Cephidae; genus Hartigia; species Hartigia nigra. The sequence goes on along the minus strand of JARPRG010000322.1, from coordinate 450,154 downwards.
GCGACGTAACATATTATCGAACACGTGAATGAGAACGTGAGGTAATATCGGGAACTGTTGGGAACTGAGTCGGGCTTAGAGGAAGGGCTCCACGAAGGCCGCCCAGTCCCTTTTTTATTTTTTAGTTTTAACGTTCGGGGGCCAGCTGTGATACTTTACCCAATCCACTAAGATGCTCTGGTCGAGTAACGAATTCTAGTCTAGACAATGATCGATCATTATTAAAAAAAAAAAAAAGGAAGTAAGGAAAAGAAAGGAAAGAATAATTGATGAAAAGACAGAGAAATCAAGTACCCTAAAAGCATTTTCTTTTAAAAAGCGACAAACGAGTTTGTCGTTTTTTCTATGCAAAATTGGCGGGAATAAAAGTACGAGGATCTGGCGATTACGAGAAACTCAACAACAACAAAAACTCTACGTGTACCTCGTGTCAATTAATCGATAATTCATGCACCAAGCGCAGGCCGCTTGATGGCGAGCCGAGTCTTTCCTTTTTTTTTTGTTTTTTGAAAATTTCGTAGTATTGAAAAAAAAAAAAGAAACAAAGGAAAAGACTACAGTCCAGTTACTAAATGCGTCATTCACTAATGCCAACTGTGAAAGCTCCTTATAGTAAGGATTACTCGTGTTGCGATGCATATGTATATAGTATACCTATGTACATAACGACTAAGTACCTAAGAGAGTTTTTCGTAATTACCGGGACGCGCGACGCATTCTCTTTCGTCGCAGCTGTTTTAAACGGAAGTCGTCGCGAAACTGGTTTTAAGGTAAAAGAGAAGAAAAAAAACTCGACACTTTCCAGACTGTGTTCGCTTGGGCTTTTAAATCGCGCGGGCGAATAATCAATGGCGAACTTGAGCCAGAAAACCGCGACAATGAATATCTGGAATTCTCACAGATTCTCGTAGACGCGAGGCAAAGATTGCACATACAATGAAAACAAAAAAAAAAAAACAAAAAAAAACGTACACGCATACTTTACTTAAACAGCTAAATACACAACAACAAAAAATACAAAAGGCGCTCGTGCGCTTATATATTTAAATATACTATATTCTCCTTACGCACAAGATGGCGCCGATCAGGTTCGAACGGCGAAATTTTCACGATCTATCTAATCTCGCTTCCAGTTAAAGATTCTTTGAAATTTACGACTTACGACTCTTCATGGGAATTGTAAAAGAAAATGGACATTTCTTGGGGGAGAGTGATTATTGCTATCGCCATTGAAACTCTTACAACGGAGAGACGAGAATGACAACTGAGACACGAGAGAAACAACGAACTTAAAGAATAATGGAAAGTTCTCTCCCAGCCTCTAGCCAATCGACTAGCTTTAGTGCTAAACACTGACTTTTCGTCTCGCGATTAGGCCTAAACACTGTCTTAAACGATAATTGGACACTTTGATTCCACAAAACTTATGTAAATAATTATCCTCTTTCTGTCCCGCCTCCATTTCTCTCTTTTCACTGCTCCTCAATATATCCTTTACTTCCACTAAGCCCGAGCACGTTGCATCTCACTGGCAACAGTAAAATCCCTGAATAGACACGACAAAAAATTCAAACAATGGTTTCACTGACAAAAGAATAAAATCAACTATGCCACAAGTATCCACTGACAGAGTTGAAAGGCTGTTTGTCAAACGGAATTAAGCATTTTTTTCTACACAAGATTTTCAACGCCAATGAAAGTATTACTCAACGCAAGACCCGTACTTCTGTTTGACAAACGACCTTTATCCTTGTAATTTCGATTTCCAATTTATTATCCTAAAAAGACTTGATAGTAGTACCCTTAGCTGTATTATATGAAATATCAAAGTATTTCATGGGACTGTGGTTAGTCAAAATCTTTTTGTAAATTGTTTTTTGTACGATATATATTCCGAAATTTGTATACTTTATTGATGGTAAAAACACGCATGACAAAGGTATAAAGAGAATCAATTTTTTACAAATACTTATATCTATCACCTTCCATCCACCATTGAAAAATAGATGAAAAAAAAGTCAACCGTATGAGAAAAAAAAAAAGAAGAAAACTGAACAAAATAAATTCACCACTTGCCAACGTACAAACAGTGCAGGAACGGAGTCCGTAAATAATTTAGGTAATCAGTCTTGTAAATTCTAAAATCCAGCGTCAATCCAGTATCATAATGACATCCGCATGGGCCAATTTATCCTGTAAAATAACCACACTAGATTAGAAATGTGAACTGTGATACCAGCAGTACAACACCACCACGGCACCACACACGAAAACGCTCCATATACCTTATACGTGTACAATAACAACTGCTTTTAATTACTTTAAGTTACAGTATCGCGCAGAGATAACGATTTCGAGAAAATCGACGTCACATATATCATTGATAACGTAAATAAAAACAAAACTCCCAACGACTCTCAACAGCTGATTGCGTACCGGAGCGCCTCCGGCGAACCACTGGCCACAATGGAGGCTTCTTCGAGCATTTCCGCTAAGCTTCGTGCGTTTTCGTAAAAAAAAAAAAAAAAGCATTACCCGGGTTCAATCGTATTCATTCATGAGGTTGTGAAACTTGAATTTCATTAGTACCCAGTGAGGTATCGGCATCGTGTGCCGACATATCGTTACGAGCATAATGGACCGAGAGAATAAAGATTTAACGGTAAGTAAAGTGAAATTTAAAAACAATCAAACAAAATATATTTTAGCCAGTTCTTAAGTTTACAATAACATAAAGTGAGTCATTGTATTTATACATCAAACAATTTAGCACGATGAAACCGCGATAAAAAAAGTTATACATTGTTAAGAGGCATTATCCACTGTCCGTAATCAGTTACAGCTGTATCGAGCATCATGGAACAAGTAGTGACGCGTGACAAAATCTTCTCGCGATAAGAATCCAAAGACTCGAAAACCATTGCAAAAGGAAAATTGACACAGCGATCTCGTCGCGTCAGATAAACCGTCCAAATAAATGTTTACAGATGGCGTTGACGGGACAAGTTTAAGTAATGAAAATTCATCCAAGCTACAGTGCGCGTACGACTAGCGCAAGTTGCGGTGGTATATATATATATATATCCTTGGTGTTATCTTCTTAAAATACATAATAAAAATTCGAAATACTCTACATACGAGACCCGCGAACTATCGCGAGACACAACAAAGGCGTAATTTCACGAAAGGGCACTTTCACAATTTCGCACTGTCCCCACCAGCAGTAAACCGAATATCGTCTATAGTAAGTAATTATCCGCGAAGCGAAACAAGCGTGTAATAACATAAACGCGTAAGGGCAATATGAAGCGTGCGTGTATCTTACGTTAAAGTCAGAGCAGACAAACTGTTCTAAGAGAACGACAACTTCTCAGTACGAATGCCGAATCGACTCTGAAGCCGCAGAGTCACAGGTGACTACCGCTGCGCCGTGCGCGGCGTGCACTAGACATCGGTTACGCTCGGGGCGCATCGGGAGAGCTCGGGGCGCTCCGTGAGGTATGGTGGGGGGCCCAGTGTATCCGTGACGTCACATAATTAGAGTAAATACAAAGTAGTCTTGATGGGACAGCGGCGTGCGCCGCACCGTGAGTCGCTGGTCCGCGCGCGTCAAACCTATATCGCTCTTACACACGTTTGCCCGCGTATCACCGTGTACAAGTAACGCGTTATGTACCTTGAGTGTATGTGTGGTAAAAAATCCTAGATGAATGTGAAGACAGTGAGTGACACTTCGAAACAAAAAAAATGGATAAGATAGAGGTGAGCAGAGAACATTTGACTAGTTATTACGTGCATTGCCTGTGTTTTTATTTTTGTCTTTTAGTTTCCCAACAATTTTCTTTTTTCCCTCCTTCTGCTTATTTCGTCTGAACAATTCAATTGGACGATGCATTATTTATTTCATTTTTTTTCTTTGTCACAAACTTACTTTATTATGGTGTATCATTGGCAGCGTGATCAGAGTTATAATACAGTGAGATTTATCGTGTAGTTAGACATCTGGCAAGAAATTACATTGTGTGTCTTCAACGAGCGATACTATTAAACGGACTGGTTACTGTTTGTCTCTTCGTCATCCCGTTCTTCTCTCTCTCTCTCTTTCGTCTCACTCTGTTTATCTTCATTTCTCATTCTGTCTTTCTCGCTCATTCTCTATCCCCTCCAACGACCCAGTCTCTCTCTATCTCGTTCTACTCTCTGTACACAATCTCTAGTCCCTTTGCCGCCTTCTCTGTCTCTCGGTTGGCGAGGTATTTATAGATGTGCCTTAACCCGATTTAACATTACCTCGAACTGGTATTGTCCTAACAGCGGCTTAATGAGAAGCGACAGCTTTTCAATCGACCGAACGAGATCGGTGGACGGTTGGAAAAAAAATTAAAAAAAAAAAAAGAGGAACAACCACAATTCGTAACCTATCCGAAAGTGAGAATCGATAAGTGAGACCTTTCTAATCGTTCTTATCGCTCGTTCGACCGAGTGAGCGTTTTTCGAGAATTCGAAATTTCCTTTAAACGACAAATTTCGAGTGGGGAGAAACATTGTTATTATTACAAAGATATTGAATTTTTTTCTAATTATATCTGTTGCGCGTTAATTGAATTTTCTCCCTCTTAATTCTTCTTCGACCGATCCCCCCTCCCCCCCTCCTCTCCTTTAACCCCCTCCTTCAGCCTCCACTCGTTACTACCTCCACCAATACCATTTTCAGAAACTTTGCTGGGCCCACCTTATGAATAAAGCGGCTGACGGTTGCGCGCGTGTATCGATACGAGAGACAGAAAAATACCGTTTCAACAGAAATCCCTGTACTCTCGCGTTCGTCTTCTAAATTTAATCGACGCTCACTGTTCCAGTTTATCGCGAGTAATAAAAATATTATTCGCAGCCTTCTACGAGGTTGTCACCCCGCCCCCCACCCCTCCCGCCCCTTTTACACTTACTTTTACCCTCTTAATCCACTGCACGTCTACGGTCCATATATATATATATATATTTTTTTCAACACGAAGGGGTGGTAACACATGTCTTGTTTGCTTTATTCCATTTTTTTTTTTTTCATCATTTGCAAAACGCTTACGTACACGATTTTATAGCACACACAGAGACTCGGATTCTTTGAAGCGAACACACAAAGTCGTCCAAATTATTGTACCGACTTAATATTAAATTTACAAATGGAGGAACGTTCATTAATCGCGTAGCCAGGTCTCTCTCTCTCTCTCTCTCTGCTAAGAAATTGAAATTATATACAGGATTGTTCAGGAACGTCGAACCATCCTGAAGATGATTCTGTCCATTTGATTTCTATTAATTCCCATTGGTAGAATCATCCTCAGGTGATTCAATGATCCTGAATGACCCTGTATGACATTCGAAACTGTTAATCGATAAAAGCTCCAACGTTGAGTCACGCTCGAAAATTATTATCGGCCAGTGACGTTTTCTCAACGATGTCCCATTGTGCGGAGGTGCCCGGTTCTTCCGTGCGCGAAGAAAAAGAACCAAAAAAAAGGAAGCGTTAATTTCGTCTTTGGCCGATGACCGTTTCTACGAAAAATATCGACGGAAACCTCCTCGCATCTTTGTAACTATTTTCACGAGTAAACATTCTGGATGCCACACACACCGTGACCGCCAATCGTAGTCGTCCGTGCTACCCCCACTCAACCGTATAACAGGCTACCCCCACCACGTGTCGTACGGCATTACCTTAGCCCCCACTACCCCTTCCATCCTCTATACGAATACAGTCTCTCTCTCTCTCTCTCTCTCTCCCCCCCCCCCCACCCGCCCTTCCAATTCATTTCGCATCGACTAGAAAACACGAAGTTCTGCTTACATTTGTTTTGTTATTATAATCTCGACGAAGGCTCAACATGCGCACAAACAATTTACAGACTGTATCCCGCGTGGACTGTGTACGATATTATTTCCATCTATGGCGAGAATACGCACGTTAAGTACACGCGCTCGATCGCTTTGTCACATTCATGTAGGTGCGCTCCGCGTCACTCGAATGCACACGGGATGCCATGGCCCGGGACGGAGCCTATCTTATTAGTTGAACGAAAATTTTACTCGATATTATCCAATATGATCGTTTTGTGCATTCGTCTCGTTCGTGTGCTCGCGTCCGTTATATGCATAATCGTGGGTTTCGGTTGGTGTCAATTTTTTGTTTGTTTGTTCATTGGCGCCGACCTACAATCGTTGTACGCTTAGGCTGCCACAGGGACTCCTATACGTGTGATGGCGTACGAGTGACGTATCACTGTTTATATCGTGTGTGTGTGTGTTTGTGTACGCACACACACACACACACACACATATGCTTTGGCGCATAATCAACAAATCATTATCGAAAATGCCTTTATCGCATAATACTCTACGAAAATTTCGCAGCGCCTATCAGTTTAGTGTCGCTAATTGAAAAATATATTTTGGAGTATAATTTTTTTTTTTTTTTTTCGTCTCTCCAATCTCGTATATTACGTCTCTTTCTCTCCCACTCCACCGTGTCCTTCTCCGTGTTCACAGTACTAACGGCATTAAAACCGGAAGTAGTCTCGAGCCAATTGTCGTCTTAATGGAATTCACTTTTGGAGCTTCGCCGATAAGTCCCGTGGCTCTGGTCTCTACCTCTGGCCCTTTCCTCTCCTTTTCTCCTCCCCCGTTACTTCTTCGTCGTCGGCTGGTATACATATAGCTTTCCGCGTGAAGAAGAACGTCCGGATTGATAAGGGAAAAATGAGAAAAAACGAGCGTCATCCCGAGACAATGAGAAGATGAGAGACCGGTAATATCCCTCCCCGCCCACCCTTCTACTGCTCACCGTATCTCCGACAGTTTCACGCATTGTCCTCTAACCGATGTAGGAGGCCCCTCTGACTTTCGTGCGCGACTGTACGCGTCATGCTAAAATTCTAATCGGCAAAATTAGTTAAGGGTACAGTCGACACCGAAAGTCTGACTGTTAAGAAATCAATCGGTTAAATGCAGAATTGACGTTGGTCGCTGGCAGGTCGACAATATCTCGTAGCGCAACGCTGTTTAGGTGATAAAAGGCGTAGAAAAAATATTTAGTTTGCGCATGCGCACGAGAATCCTTGTTATATCGCACCTCGTTTGAATATCTTTGGCGTTTTGCATTTTAAACGGCATTGCTCTCTGGCTGTCTCTCTCTCTCTCTCTCTTTTTCTCTCTGGCGTTACATTATTGACTATAGGTGGTCCTACTCGTTGGCCGTAATCTAACGACAGGCCAGCGGCGATCGCAGGAGACGATTACGGAACAATGATACCATCCGAGAATGGATAATACTACAAGATGGCTCCGAGCCTTGACTATTACCGACGTGCATGGCGAGTAATGCTTTTGAATGGGGGGAAAACAGGTTCATTTATTTCAGCCGTTCGTTTATTCGCTTAATTGCCCACGTATTTTTCGTTTAGTCGCTTGTCGCTGCACCACCACCCCTCTGCCCTTTCGGTTACGTACTGCAGCGCCATGACAGCCCGCTTAAACCCCCACCTCCCCCCTCCCCCTCCTAACCCCTCCTCTTCCTCCGCAATCCTCATTCCTCCCACTAATCGCCTTTTCCATATCCCCACCATCACACTGACTCTTGATACCCCCCCGCCCTCCCCACCACCCCTCTCATCCACCACTTTGTCTGTACTCGAGGTACTGACTCCCCCCTGTCGCCATTACTATTTCTTCACATCCCCGCCAACTAGTGCATTCATTTTAGTTGGAGAATAAAGTCTAAACGCCGTTATCTTCTGTTTCCTTTGACTTTCTTGTCGACTGCAATGCCTATAATCGTTACACTATTGCTCACTGCCGTTATCTCGTTAAATCACTTACTCACTTGGCTTAATTAGCACTGAAATTCACGAGCGCTGTGGGAAATGATTTTTTGGACATTTACACGCTTCTTTTATATATATATATATATGCAAACAGCTGCACACAGAGCGCGTCTCTCGTGGTAGTCGTCACCTGATCGTCCGCAGTGTTGACCCATTGGTGGGAACAGCGATGACAAGTGGCGCCACTGTCGCGCTCAACTATGTAGCTTGCTGCCGGTACTATCAAGCTATACCAGCGTATACCTATATATACGCGCTGCACCGTCGATGCAAGAATGAATAGTAGACGAAGTAAAAAGAAAAAAAAAAAGGAAGGAAAAGTTGGCGCTTTCTCATAGGACTAATTGAGCACGAATGAAAAGTAATCACAGACAGTTCGCGGCACAATGATCTCGACGAGGAGAAATAACGTGGCCACGGCCTATTGCATCTGGCCTTGCTCCTCGCTCTCTTGCGTCGTCATCCATCTTTATTTTTTACCTGGCCATCTTTCAAAACGCCCACGCATACCGCTCGCGCTGAGAAAATTCATATCAGCCTAATGCCCGGTATCCGACACGATTTAACAATAACCATAATATCAGTGGCAGGCCCATGTACCAGGCACAGCCTCAGTTTACAGAGATGATTTTTTTCTTTTTTTTTTTCCTTTATCTGCTTCCACTACCTTCCAGTCGTTAATGGACTTTGTTATTTAATTTATTGTACGTTTGGAATTGTCGGTTTTCGTGTTTTTCTTTTTTGGCACGTTAATTAACATACAAGGCACAGAGTCTACGGTCGACAATGATGCTTGACGCGCGCGAGCTGCTACGAGAGAACGGATGGGACGCGCTGACGTAAATTTCGACTGGTCAGGCGTCTTTTCTCCGTGGACAAGGTTTTACGCGTAATTGCGCAATGTTCATATTTTATTCGACGTCTCTGCCTTCTGTCTTGATTCGACAGGATTTTCTTCGTTTAACGAAACGACGTACAGGTTTTTTTGATTTTTATTCGGTCCACGGGCGACTGTTTGAAGTTGGTACATACGTCTTGTGGGAAACAGGTGAATCAAGGTGAACCGTCAGGCGAGTCGGATGAAAAGATTGGAATAACTGAGAGAAAAGAAAAAAAAAAACATGTTGTAATAATAACAAGAATAAGAAGAGTCAAGTATTCAAGACTGCGAGAGAGGGCTCTTCAATTACCATGTGGTACAAGGTCTTCGCGATAGGCGCGTCAAATAAAAATACAAAGTCGTCGCGATAAAGTCGTGAAGGAGCAACGAGTGAATACTAAGGGTGGGAGGGAGGGAGACGTATGAAAAGAGGATCGATGAAATTTCACTGGGAAATGACGGCGGTGTAAGAGGGAGGGAGAGAGAGAGAGAGAGAGAGAAACAATACAGAAGCCCTGATACACAGTGTGGTATATTTATTGCTCTGAGCGCCGATCCGATAGCAGGCATTTAAATTACATGCGTTTGGTGGGCTGGAACTGGGGGAAAAGTCGTAACGTAGAGGAGAACAGCGCTATGACGCGAGAGGTAAAAGGGGCACTGGAGAATCTCATCTGTATAATAGTAGTTGTGGTATGGCGGTATAGGACAGAATTTTCAGGGACGTATAAAGAGTTTCTAGGCGACGGGGAGAAAATGTACCTGTGGCTCGCTCTGCATGCGGATGAATAAGGCAATGGCAAGATAAATCAAGAGGAAGACGAAACGA
>JARPRG010000322.1:407589-420647 GCA_031001745.1 Hartigia nigra | reverse complement strand
AAGAAAAGACAGTGACAGAGAGAACAAAAAAAAAAGAAGACAAACTAAACGATTTCAACCGATCGAACAGTAAGTTCATTTTTTTTTGCTTTCTCTCAATTATCGCGTTAAATTGAAATGTCAAACAAAAAAAATTAGACGTATAATCGATATAATCGATCGAACGATCTACTACGGATCGATGCGTAGGGTCAGGATATACAGAAACGATTATGCAATCGCGCTATGCCAACAGTAACGCCTAACTTCCCTGTGGTCACCCCCTGCACCTACCCCCTGAACACCAGTGAGTCCGATTAGCATACAGAGAGAATGTGGGTGTGCATTATATACAATCAGACATATGTTATATAGATAGCGCATATACATATATATTATTCTATCATAGCGCTTGCTTGGGAACGACGCGTATCCATGGCAACCCCATCCCTTCCCCCAATATTCAACCCCTACCTCCCAGCATCCCCACTACGTCAACCCTGAATATCTCCATCCCTATCGTTTCTCCCCGTAGACCCCCCCCCCCCCCCTCCAACCCTTCACCCCCTCAACGCTACTCTCAACTACTCGTACTCTTTCATATCTATGTTATACGTACCTTCCACGTTGCACAACCCCCCCTCCTCTCCCCATTCCCCTTCCAACCCCACCAATACAACGGAGAAACTAGTCATTGTTAATACAACATACACCCCATTTTACCCCGGTATATATGATATCAACCCTTACCACATGGTAGTTCTGGATAAACTCAAATCATCCCCTATCTGGTTCTACCTTGTAGACAGGACAGGGTCTATATTGTTTTCGATAGGATGACCAGCCATGGATAAATACTAAATAACTCTGGTATCGTTATGGAAGCGAAAGACTGCACGAAAAATCATCCCTTGTATTAGACTGACGACTAATGACTCCTTACGACCCTTAGTAACGTCCTAGGGGCTCTCTGTTCTCAGACCCTTATACTCACTTGTATCCCACTACTTGTCACGTCGATGAATCTTTACGTAAACTTCGATCGGCCTGTATTTCGTATTGTCCGACGTTATACTTGTCTCAACGTCAATTTATTTACCGTGTATATTGGCTTACGCTCGGTTGGAGGAGACCTACGGTCGCACGAATCGTTCGGTCAAAATTTCTGGGGGTATCGCGTGCTTTTATCTTTGCCCGAGACCAAAATGACTCTCTCTCTCTCTCACGTACGAACCTTTCAATAACCGTGTTTCGTATCTGCCGATATCTATGACCGATAGAAAAAGGAAGTAATCGCGAAAATTACATTGACAAAATAATATCGGTATATAAGTAAAGCGTAATAGATTTTTTTCTCTTTTCCTGTATTTCTTTTGCTTTCATTAATTCGTCATTCGGTCGGCTGTCGCTGTGGCGTGACTTGCCAAGACGCTCTCGATTTTCCTGCTTAGAGCGATATCTTCCGGTCATTAAAAAAATTACGGCTCAGAAAACACGCGAACAACAAAAAGGTAACGCACGAGGGGGCACCCTCTTAGTCGTCTATGGCACCCCGAGACGTTCTCACTGTGTACGTTCCTGATCTTTCGTTTGGCTCCACTCGCGGCACAGGGGGTCGAAATCATAAAAAAAATTGTATCTCGCTACATGAAACCGTTTAAAGACGAATATCCAGCAACGGTCGCTCACGGTGTAACGTGGGAATGGGACATATAGCTATTATACGAAGATTGGCATTGCGGGTGAGCCCTTAGGGTGCCTTCGTGAAGTTGCCGCGAATATTCATAATCCAGGTAAAAAGAAACGGCCCGAGGCATGGTCGATACGTCAAGCCATTTAAAATTAAGGGATGCTTGGATTCTATCTGGGTTATGTAAATGGTATACCCATGTGTATATATGTATATATATATATATACAAGTTAACGATAAACGTAAAGTAAACGATAGAGAGGGTAGTTGAAAAAAAATATATATATATTTCAAGTAAAATAGAAAATATTTTCAATGGCACGTGAAAATAAGAGTACCCTCTATGCAGTTCTATGCAGAAAATGCATCCGGATGAGAAATGCACGTTATGCATATATGTATAATTTATGTAAAAGCGTACAGTGTCCTCGTCATTACGTACACGAGCGAATACAAAAACGTTTCTCCGAATATTTTCAGCCAGTAAATTCCAGCGACAATGCTAGTTAATTTTTATTCAGAGAGAAAGAGAGAGAGAGAGAGAGAGAGAGAAAGCCGATTATAATATGTCTTTTAGAAACATCATACTAACCCCTTAACTACACAATCCCCTTACTACGTACGTCCTTGGCTCAATATTCTACCAACAGGCGCTTTGGTTATATATATATATACCATCCCCCTTTCGACTACCTTCTCTCCATCTCTCTTTCTCTTTCTCTTTCACTTTACTTTAACTTTTCCACCCTTCCGATCCCCTCGCACCTCCCCATCACTCCCCCATCTCCTTTCTCTTTTTACATCCCTTACTCCTGTAGTCTACCAATTCTCTTCTAGTAACCTCCCCCTCTCCTCTGCCAGTAAACCCGTACTCGCGCTTTTACCCTCACTGCTGCCCTTCTCGTCGACACCCTTTCTCGCTCGCCCTCCTTGCCCACCCCCCACCCCCCTTCCAGTCCCACAAACTCTACTACTTTTTCTTGACTCAGTGTCTACGTAAACCGATGGAAAAGTTATACTTCCACCAATTGAGTTAATGAGCGGCGAATTTAACGAGGCGAACTCAACCGGTCTGCTTATTTCTGCATCGTATTTTAACCGAGACGTCTGGGCGGCGCGGAGCTCTCTTCGGGATTTCTTGCAAGTAAAATGCTACGTATCGATTTGTACAAATAATTTGGACAAATAAAGTAAACGAGAAAATGTCGTTTCGTTTGGATTGGATCGATATGAGATTACGTTGGTTATTTTGTGTATCTGGATTTAGCGGGAAACGGGACTACGGTGTATTTGAAATTTTGTCATTTGAATCGGAGGAGGTGGTAAGTACGAGGATTTCCATTTAAAGTAAACGAACGAATAAAGTAAAATTACGCGACAGATAGTTTCGTAATGGAGTTTATGTATCCCCCAACGAGGTCAATGTGCACTTTGTTAAATAGCTCATCGATGGAGGCCGTTGCGCGATATGGATCTACCCCTTTGGGCTTACGGGACGCCCTCCGTTTAATTTCGAAACATTACCGTAAACTAATCCGACGTTTCCTGATAGTTAAGCGACGTTATTGGTTATTCGATCTCTCGATTACTTTACACTTGCTCTCGTAATTGAAATTCAGGGAGAAAAAAAAAAAATTTTATTATGTATATATACATAAAATTATTTTCAAACGTTACGCCTATGCGCGCTCTCGTATACGCTTGATTGCTTTTTGCGTTAACTACTATGGTTTAGTTTGTATTCAGTGAAAACGCCAGGTCGTTCCTACGCCAATTTTCATTAAATCTATTTGTAATAATAATAACGTTTTGATAAGGTACTGAAAGAAGTAAAAAAAAAAGAAATAATAAAGTTCAACAGTACCGGCGAATTAGCGATAATCAATAATTTACGCGATAGCAAAACCGTCGAGAATTATTTTGACAAGTAACGAATTATTATTCCAAATGGCACCGATTACCTCGGTACGCCAATGGGTACAGGCAAGTCTGACGCTTTAAACCCAACGGCGTCGGCACGCCTCCTCTGTCTCTCGTATAACGAATCCCGTCTGATATATATTGGCGCACGGTATCGCACCCAGGCAAAATTCCCTTGACCGTTCCTCCACACGAAACTTTGCACTCGGCCATTCTTGAAATAGCGTCGGCTCTCACGAGAATCGAGAATGATTCGAGGTATATTGAAATTTGAAGAAAAAAAAAAGAAAGAAAAATAAATAACAAGAAGGAACGATAACAACAATAACAAGCAAAGCGAACATTCAAAGAGACGTTCCAGATATATTGCAGGACTGGTTGTAAAGTGACAAATCATTTTAATCAACGTACGAGTATCGTTTCCGCGATCCATAGTCGTGGTAATATTAATATTTGCCTCTTTTTTTGTTTTTGTTTTTTTTTGTTTCTCTTTCGCCATCTCCCGCGACACGTGCATTATATAATTTTCATCGATGCACCGTTGGGTCCCCCGAGGGACACGCCAATGTGACGTCCTTGGCAGCCAGACGCGCGGATCAAGTGTTGTCCACGTAGCGCGCAGCGTGCCGCGGACCGTTGCCATTAAAATTCGTACAAAACTTTCTCCGTCGATCGTCGCCGAGGATTTCACAATAATAGGAAAAAAGGCGACCCCCGCCTATTCAGGCCCAAAGCGGTTATTTCTCACTATAATTTAATAACGACTTGTATTTTGATAACGTTATTATTCCGGAGCTGTGTCTCACTTAATGTAATAAGCGTCTCAGTACCAGAGATTACAAACCAGCCTATAATATAACATTTGAAAAAATTCTCTTTTCGTTCCATCGTTTCTCTATTTTCTTTTTTTTCTTCTTCCCCCTCTTTCTCTTCCAACCTCTCTCTCCCATTTCTCCACCACGTTCTTTCAGCTTTGCCACATACGTATACACTCCCTGGCCAACCTACGTAGAGAAAATCTTCTCGAACGACTATCCAGCGACGTCTCTCGGAATAATCATTTCCAAATATTCCATACAAAATGGGTGATCTTCACGAAAAAAACTTACAAGAGTGTGTGTACCGACCGACACGTTTCGTCTCTACCATTGGCTACATTTGAAGTCGCTCGCAGCTAGCTCTAACATGCGCATGCTCTCTCTCCCCCCCCTCATACACACGTACCGCAATGCCCCGTCCCAGCCAGGTCCTACTCACGCACACTTAATCTTCATCTAAATATACACAGTGACTAGCCGTACGTCTCTATCGGACTTATTATATGCCAGCAGTGGCATCGAGTATCTCGCTGCATTACGGCAGGTGTGCAGCACTGCATTGGTACACTCTCGTGTTTACAGCCGGTCTATTTGTGTGGCATTTACCAAATGAAAGTTGATATTCGAGCAGGCCATTACGTAAAGTAAAGGAGGTCCTGGACGAAGAGGAGTAGGAAGTAGGAGTAGGACGCACGGGGGGGGAGGAAGGGCTCGAAAAATTATTTCCTCTATATACTCCCATCTGGACGTTATATGTGGCTCTTGTTGTACTTTATAAATGTACCATTGGAAATTTCATTCTTAAATCGTCTCATTACGTTAATGGAGGTTATTACGAGTGACTAAACGCCGATGTATCTGATTGGACGTTCGATTAAATTTAAATCTAACGACGTCGCAAATTCTTAACTTTATGCGTAATTGAAACGGTTCGTTCTCTCTGTACGTAAAAACTAATTAACTCCTATCTGGTACTACGTGAAACTTTGTATATTTTTAGTCTACTTGTTTGATTACTTTATTTTATTTTTTTATTTCGTTAGCAAGATTCCAGACAACGATCGATACGCGTGAATACAGGGGATTCCATGATTGTATAAAGATTGTGAAAAATTTAATGGATTTTCAAAGGTTTTTGGTTTTGGCGGAAGGCAGGGGGAAGGGTTTTAAAGAAAAATAATATGACCATCTTTTTCGTAGTGGGCGTTACCCATCAAGGGCAAAATCCCAACGTCGACGACTTTGAAGTTCGCCAAACATCCACTTTTGTGGCAAATTGAATGTAACGAGCTCGGGAAACATCATTATAATGCGAAATTGCATGTTACGTAGGTATAACAACTGACCGGTCGAGCAATGTTTTCAGCAAAGAAACACGCTCTAACTTATATCGCATGTAAAAGGCTGCAGTTATTATAACCGAACCAATCGGATGATTCTCAAATTTTCCACTAGTCCAACAGTCCTATATATATATATATTTATATTTATATTTGTCAATTAAGCATCACTAATACATTTAAGAACCCATCCAGGCGATCTCTGCGCCTAAAAATAGAACGAAGATAATTAAAACAAATTCGTCCGTTCATTTAACCGCAACGAATAAAAGTGGTCGATGATACGTAAATATATATTTGAATAGCAATTATCGTTACTCGAGATTAGGAGAAAAGAATTTTTGATACCCACTGTACCGTGGATACATAATTTCCTTGAGTGTACGAGCGTGCTGTGTGCCGGAGTGGATATACCATGCCACTGAAAGTTATTTATAATGCGCCATTGGTGTAGTGGAGGTTAAAACACGAATTGTATATGATGGAATCATGTATGATAGCGAGTACTGACGGTACAGTCTAACAAAAAATGTATCGTTGTGTTCGATTTAAAATTGACCCATAGTGTACCTCACGTATGATAATTCATGTATACGTAAAATACACACTTACTATGTACGTTACACGTCTATATTATAACCATAGCGGGTAGCAGCACTGCGTCATTCTCATTTAATATAGAACAAAGGAACGATAACTTAATGACACTGTAGTCGAGACTTTATCGTCATCTTGATGATCATCAGCTGCTATATATACACACTCCCGTGTCATCACTGTATATCAATCACAGTCTTATAATAGTCATTCGGTCGTCAGTGAAGGCGAAAATCCTCAAAGTTCTTTCCACGGAAGGTTTTTTTTTTCATCGGAGCGTCGGTAATGGCCGCTTTTCACCGTAACGATTCTTTACCGGCTGTCCGGAACCCCCCGACGGTCTTTTGCAGAGGCTGCGGGCCTTTTACTATACCTAAGGCCTTAACTAAAAATGCTTCAATTCATTTCTTATATACCAGATATGACGCAAGAGCTCTTCGAGTTTGTTTGTTAGCTAGTCTTATCAATCCAATGGATGCTTATTTATTCTGTCGACGGTAAATAATTGAACCGACACGGTTTTCCGTAGTTGTCGAAGCGAAATGAGGAATATATTTTTTAATGGACTTTTTTTTTGTTTGTCCAAATTTATTCATTTTTTTTTTTCCGTTCTGTTTACTGTCTCACACATACGTTACCTCTCGTGGTGTACCTTGACCGTGTGCGACAATACTCTTACGGCCGATTTACGTGTAAATCACCTTTGTCGTATTTCATGTCTCGATCGTATCTGTAAATCGTAGTTGCCTCTCTTATCAGTCATTCCAAATATTGATTAGTATAATAATAACTTGTTATTTGGCATAACCATAGCGACAAGGTTTTTTCAAGATTAATTCTTGTATAATTAATTTTTTTCTTTTTTTTTTTCTGTTTTCCCCCTTCAAATTCTTTATCCTCTACGTTATAGCGTATATACGAGAATAGAGGTTTCGTGAGTCTCGTAATCGTAATGAAGATTCATACTCTTTGGCCAATAGTCACGATGTCGCTAATCGCACGCATTAACTCAATTAGTCAGCCGTTCGACTACCAGTGCCGTACGTTGTTTTGCTACATACGGCACTGCAGGCACGATCGATGTTACGATTAGTTTTTTTTTGTTTTTTTTTTTTTTTCATCCTAAACGTCCGTTTCTGCTTACTCATTCGGCCGACATATTTCCTGCTTGACATAATGTTTTTAGAAAGAACAACGAAGTGGGACGGCCAAATGGACGAGATGAATAAAAAGAATAAAAGGGACAAGAGAGAAGAGTGTACAAGAAATGATAGATCGCATAGTTATACGATGGTATGAGTGTGAGGGTGGTGAGGTAAAATCCACTAAAAATTGTTATTTTTTTTTCAAAATTTCACAAAAATATTGCTACAGGAAATACAAGCCTTCTCTTCCTTTTCCTCTCACAATACATTCCCAGTCAAAACGGAACTTCGGAAAAACCGTAGGATTTCGTTTTTACAAAAAAAAAAAGAAAGAAGGAATTCTATGCCGCAGCTGCATACCCTGCACTCTCTGTGCAGCCTTACGTTTTTACGATTGTATTTACTTATATTTATATACATATATATATATATATATATATGAGTCGTATAAGTGCATCGCAAAAGAAACGCGCATGCCGATCTCTCAAATAGCTGCAGCACAGTTAAATACGTGCTTGGAAGGGTCATTGCACGTACGGAAATCTTGCAAATGAAGTGGCAAACAAGACACGGTGCATTTTGCAGTGGCGCATTAACCGCGAAGTAAATATACAAAGGGGATACAGTAGCTGATTAGCATACGGAGAATCGATTTTCATGAATTTAATCTACGTACGCGCCTGGTGTACGCATACGGATATTTCGTAAATAGTGTACCCGTAATACGCCATCTTGAATGTATCGATAAAATTAACGTAGGCAGAGCGATGTGTTTGATACGAAATTATTATCGGGAATAAAAGTGGTACGCGATTTATGTTGTTGTTGTTGGTTTTATTATTATTAATATTATTATTTTATTCGAGCAATAATCAATATGAACTTCTTCCGTTTGAATTGACATTGTTTAAAAAGGTGACAGATGTTGCTGGTGATTATCCGATGATGTTCGTACTGACAAATATGTCATATTACCGGATGATGTCATCCCTTCTTCCAATAATTCAAATAGGATACCGCAACGCATGAACTCGTTGAGTTGGTCGCCTTGCGTCATCCGACGCACATGTCACATCGTCGGCCATCGTGAAACTTATCCTCGGCGATCGAGTAGCTTTATGTTTATATACGAATGCGTCTACATGCTTATATGTGTATATATATATATTAATGTGTATATAGATATACACGTAGAGAGAAAGAAAGACTCGCATAGAACGGGAGAAACATTCCTCGGCGATATTTCGTGTCGCCATTCGGTCGATGCAACGCGTGACGAAAAGGAGACGATTATCGCGTTCAAAGTTTAACGAATGATAACATTATTTTCAGTTGAGTCTCCGTATGGAGTGTACGATATGTTATCGTTAGTGTTACCGATAAAAAGCACTGTACACATAATACGGAATCATAATACACGGATTCGGAATATTTGTCAGGTTCCGTTTGTTTTACGTACAAAAGATATTTTGTGGTTATAAATTTCTTCCTTTTTTTTTGTATATGACACTTTATATAGTAACGCGTGTCTTCTTTTTTTGGTTTGCGAATATATTAGATATGTTTATATCGGTTGGATTGAATATTGGATTACTTGCAAGAATAATACGTTTATCGTCTGATTGATTGAAACGATTGATTTGGCGATACGCGTACTGGTGGAAAATACTCATTTTTGTTTTTCTTATATTTAATTCAATATTTTATTATAGGAATGGGACGGGGTCGGATATGACGTATCGTGAATTCGCGATGTGATAGGTAATTCCAGAAAGTTCGATCGACACGAGTGGATTCGTGAATCGCGTAATTCCAAAATACGTGTCCTGAGTGTTATTAGGATCGTCAGGGAGTGTCGCAGATCTTATCCATTAATTCGTATATATATATAAAGGAATATTGTATACGTGATTTCTCTTTGGGTCGTCATATTTTTACGTCGGTCTCGTAATTTCTGCTGCTTGTGATTGTCGTCGTCATGTGAACGTTGAGTTTCCTCACGTAGAGACGTGCGCCGTATACTATACTTATATAGAACGAGAGTTAACCTAACCTCACCAAGCAGTAAAAACTCTAGCCATTACCAAAGTTAGGAGCGGCTCGCTATCATCGTGGCAGAGGCACATTATAATTCTCAAACGTTAACAAAAATCATTTGAAGTTTTTACTGTAAAATAGTTGAAAAACACGAGAATTTCGGTTTATCCGTCTCGGCTACAATAATCTACGTAATTGCTTGGGAGCGAAGAAGCGTGGCGTCGCACGGGCTTAGCCCACTTTTCGAAATGCGAGTAAGTGGATGATACTTGGCACGCGTACCTTACCGTTGAACAAAATTGCGACAATTTTCGTCATCTTTTTCCTATCTCTCGCTCTTACTCTCTTCGCTGGGTTATACCTTTCGCTGTCGCACGTTATTCCCTTTGTATTTAATCGCGTGAAACTTTGAGCCATTGTGATCGGATTCTTTGAAAGCGCCGGTGCTGCCCTCTGTCGGGTGGCGCCCGAAGCTCCGTACTCATACGGAGCAAAACTAAAGGCGCATACACGGGGCCATTGACTTCGCGTCTAAAGGGATTGAGACTCGATTTATCGATACTTTATTCACGCAATTATTTTCAAGTCTGATCAGTTTAGGCGGTATCGCTTTTTTGATACAATAAACAAGTCCTCTATTTCAACCCTAACCTATACTAAAAATATCTAATCTTGGACATATATCTTCTTGTATCTCTACGTGCCTTACGCCAGCTACATACATGCCTTCTACGAAAACTTCAATGTATTCAAATTGAAATGGTATTTCATCTCCCTCCGTCGTGTATGCCCTTGTTTATTTATTATGCAAAGGCGTAATAAGCGATATTCTTGTTCGAGACGTACAAAAAAAAAAGGTCGTCGAAAGCGACACGCAAGACCGAGAGTTACGAACTGCCGCTGTTGTTATT
This sequence comes from Hartigia nigra, assembly GCA_031001745.1. NCBI lineage: Eukaryota > Metazoa > Arthropoda > Insecta > Hymenoptera > Cephidae > Hartigia > Hartigia nigra. Next base: position 410,209 of record JARPRG010000322.1, on the reverse strand, counting down.
TTTATATGAAATCCGTAGCCAGAAGAAGAAGAAAGAAAATATAAATATTGCATCGGATGGAAAATAGAGATATGGAAGAGGGAGTTATGTTTTGAAGAAGGAGGGAGTGGAAGCGGAAGTGTCGACAACATTGTGCAAAGTTTGCCGGAAGTGACGGAGTCTAAACAAAATCGCGAGAGAGACAGAGATAGGGAACACTATCATCTTTCTTTCTCCTGTTCGCGCAAATGCTCTTTCTTGTTTCTTCCTTGTTATTATCTTCCCTTTCATTCTTGTCTTTTACACTAAAGTGAAATTAACAATGAATTACACGGCCTTCTCGTTTCGTACTATTAATGCCGCTCACGTTAATTTAAACGCTGTGTCCCCGCGTGTACGCACTAATATATACGTTCACGGACGCACGCGTACCACGTGTTTTAAGAGTAACGGGTTACCGCTTGTAGACAATAAGCAAGCAGTGCAACAGAGATAACGATACGTCCAAAGACTTTTAGTAAGCCCGGCCAATGAGAATCTTCGAGAAATAAAACGTTCCAAAAATAAATATCAGTTTCGTTGTGTATTAAAAAAAAAAAAAAAAGAAAATATCTCGTTCTCTTTGGATTCTTCATTCCGCATTGATTCGTCATACGCATTACGATGAATATAACAGAGACGCGAACGACTCTGTGCGCTAATAATAATAATAGGATTAAACAAACTATAAACATTCTACGTGAATACTACGATTTAGTATTTGCGCAAACATTTATCAGACTCGTTCTGAATTACGGTGTATCAAGAAAAATAAGGTCACTACAAACTAGTTCAAAAACTTATTAAAATAATGGAGGTCGGCGTCAGACTCCCAGTTTGGCTTTTATCCTATATAAGAGCTCGTCGGCCATGTTTACTTCTTGCCTCCCTCCCTTCCTTCCTTCCCCCCCCACCCCCACCCCATCCTCGACCCCCACCACTGACGCTCTCTGGCATGTTGAAACAAAGTCTACGTATTCCCAGTCCTACACGATGGATATATCAAATCTTTCAATTTTTCTTTGTCTATTATATTTCTTCCTGTATCGTCGTACATCTTTGTTTCTATCTATCCTATTTTCTTTCTCTCTCTCTCTCTCTCTGGTACACCTACGTACAAGAAGGCGAAGCCACCTGACAACCAAGAAACAGAATACGGTCACAGGGTGACGCAGGTATTCGCCTTCTGTTACAAAGATCCATGAATCACGTTACGATCGCAAATTATTTGTTTACAGCGTTAGACTTTATTGAAGCTACGGATGACACCAAGTGAAGCTCTGTACAAGAGAGACGTCCAAGGCTCAGGCTATTGTAGCTACTTTAAAATCCAGCATGAATAATACGTAAACATTATAAAATCATCGCGATCGTTGCAGGAGCTCCTTGTTTATAGATGCATTCGAGTTTCGTCGAGTGCATCTGCACGCGTATCTGTACCTAACATGCAAATTATACGTGTTTTGATTCGAATCGATTATATCGAGTGGCAGGTAGCTAAAGATATTGGCACTTCCTGCTCGATACAATAATTCCATTTTACAGTAAAAGCAGCCGTCGTTAATTCAATTATTAATATCGTTACTGATTATAGAAATTAGATACTTTTGATTAAGTATTCTTTTTTACAGTTTTCTGTGATTGCTTTCAGGCTTTTCGCATTGTTAGCAGTCGCTGGTCGGGTCCATGCAAAAATACATACCCACGTATACGTACATACGTATTACATGTCCTCGTATGCATAAAAGTGCATGCGTTAAGAAATATTATTACTAGCGATAAGATCGCGCAAAAGTGAATATCTCTCTCTCTCTCTCTCTCTCTCTCTAACGCACATTTTTTTATTCTCACCAGCGTCTGAAATCTTATCTCAAGCTGACATTACTTTATAGGGCGCCCTGAATACGCAGATACTTCTAATCAGTTAATAAATAGCACGCGTATATATAAAATAACAAACGAGCGACAAGATGAGACCCCATGTACACGATAATTAATATACACTCTGCTAATTATATGTTGATTTATATTCAATTCTTTAACGAGCAAAGCCATAACGGTTTCGCATCATTGTAACTGCGCTAGGTTGCCTTTTGTTGAAAATAAATGAAAACAAAAAAAAAAAAGAGGAATTTCTGACAAGTCATGACAAATTGTAGGGCCTTCCTCGGGTTCGTTTTCCCGGGACTAATATTTTACGGTTCTTTTCTCTCATACAGTCCCTGCAACTCGTACGAGAAGGAGAACACACCCGGGCTTTTCGTTTTCCACTGTACCAATAGGAAAATAGTAGTTGGAATAGTAGAAATAATATATGCTGGCTCGGTGGACAAGAATTATCCGGCGCCCATCTACAAATTTTTACGGATATATAAAACGAATGTCTCTCACCCCTCGTCCCCTCTCCCCACCCCTTCACTACCCTGCCGCCCCCCTTCGCTCATCGTTCGGGAAACTATAGTAGGAAGTAATGGACTGTGGAGGCCAGAGAGACGCTCTTGGGTACTTTTATACCGCAGCTAAATTATGTCGGTTCAGCGGTACCGCTTTCAAAAATAAAGAAACCTTCCGCTATATAGCTTATATTACATATATATATATA
>JARPRG010000322.1:396199-407489 GCA_031001745.1 Hartigia nigra | reverse complement strand
ATATATATATATAATATATATAATATATGGTAGACTGAGATATAAATTATAAAAAGACTCAGATAGATGTTTTCTTGGACTTGTCGTGACGAAACTTTCGAATCTGTTTCGCGACTGTTACAACGTATTACAGAAGGTCGTGTGTTTATACGTATGTATTTTTTAGTACCGCGAAGTATTAATTTTTGGAAAATTCATAACGACGCTCGTTAATGTTAATTGGCTCTTTGTTCGGTAACGCTCTCACGATTTCTATGCCGATACCGTATTTAAGTTAGATTATTCTATTTGACTGGTATAAAATCATAGTTTGAGGTTAGTAATGATATTTCGTGTATTCATGGGACTTCGTAATCGTATTTTGCATATATATATATACATACGTATACACGGTTAACAGGATTTACATACATACTATTTTATACGTGCGAGCTTGACCGATATTTTGAAAATCCGCTCTGGTTTACGGATATAAGCTCTCCGCTTACCAATAAATTCGCATACGCGTTACCACGAAATTGCGATGAATAAAAGTGAATTTTCGAAAATTGCACCTTTTCCGTCGTATATCCACGCCACGAAATAGTCGTCCAAGAGATCAGAATAATCGCTTGCAAAATGAATTAATTGCAAATGTATAATAAAGAGCGGGGCAAATAGCCAGCGATACTACCAAAATGCAAATGTTCACGTTGATTCGAGTTCGCAATAATTATTTTGCATTGCATGCATAATAATCCCTGAGTTGTGTTTCCGCGCGCTTCACACGTACGCGCCAAGGCACACATAACCAAAGCCGAATATATATGTACTCGAGAGCGTGATTCATGTGCCAATTACCACGACGCACACGTTCAAAGTGTCTACTTCTCTCTGTAATGTATATACACATATATATATATATAAACATATATATAGTATACATAAATAACATACACAAAGTCGATTAGACTCATGTGCAATTCTCAGTATATATATATATATATATATATATGTCCATACACGGGACTCAGCACGTCCGATAAAGGAAACATAAAATAAAACTTGTAAAACGTTTCTGTAAATCAAGTTGCGCGCGAATCCCCCCAGAGGCGCTGGCGTCTTCCATAATATTGGAACCTTTGTTCACGTTTGGCTAGACGCACTCTCGGACCGCGTGACCACGTGTAGACGTGTTACGAGAATATATCTCGATTTCTGGATGCCGTTGGATGTATGGTACAGGGAATGAAGAGAGTCGGGATGATAAAGCCCTTAGGGTATGACTCTGGCATTAAATTTACAGTCAGCTCCGTTGACGTCCGTTACGCTTTATTCGTGTAACGCTCCTGAGGTAGACGCAACGAGAACGATTATCGTTAGGCTTTTAACGTTTATTTACTCGCGCAAGAAAATTCTTGGCTGTGAATCATCCATTATCCTCTGGTGAGAATTGAAACGGTATTCACTTGTATATTCAAAGAGCGGAGGTACTGTCGAATGTGGGTATGCATATTATATACGTATATATATATATATGTCTGTATGTAATCGCAGTACGTGATGGGCATTTTGAAGGGAGAATGGAGTCTGTGGAACAATTAATTTTCTCGGGAAGACACCGGGATGAAGTAGCGGATGATTCTAGTCGAATCTGTCCAGCTAATTAACGGATTTTACCCTAACGAACCATAGCTTACTTTAAATTCTGCACCGTCGGTAATTTGCATCTAAATCGCTGTTTTATCGACAGTAGCTAGTCCCGTGAATTAAATGACCTATTTTTCTTTCTTTTTTTCCGAATTTTTTGTTCTTCCTATCGTCGCGTAAACAACCATATACTTTTTTTTATGAACTTTACAATTGGTACAATGTATACTTGTCTTGAACTTTCATTAGATTTAACGTATCCCTTTGTCTGCCTCAATTGAGAACCGGATCGACATGTTTCTCTGTTTACTCATGTGTACTGTTACATATGCATAACGCATGAGCTGACACTCGTACGAGTGTTAAGTGTCTATATGTTTACATATATTTATATATTAATATGCACGAGAAATATCCGGTTGAGAATCACTGACGTCCCACTCACGCACTTACGCACACTTCCGTCGCTTGAGAGAAGCCACACAATCGTCCAGGGTCTTAAGCTTCTAATTAAAAGCCACGCACAGAACCTTGCTTGATTTTCAATTAGAATATCTTTATTTGCGACGTTCAAAAAAAGAAAAAAGAAAAAAACATGACGCCCAAAGGGGACTCTTCTCGTATACGTACCATTGAGACATTTTTTTTATCTACCATGTACCCTGCATTTACTTCATTCTCTCTCTCTTTGTGTCCTTACCGCCAGACCTCGAACGTTTGGTGTGAAAGCACCTTAAAGACACCTTTTCGACTGCGACAAAAATTCCTGCTCGCAGCGGGACATACGTCCTCGTGCGTTTCTTGTTCAGGGACTTTAATGGAATCCCAGGAAAATGTAGACGTTTCTAGGTCGCCACGGTAACTCGGTGTGGAGGTACCTTGATACTAGGAACATCTGAAATTCCACTTCGCATTAAGAGAGCACACCCCCAACCACTCCTCGCTTCCCTTATCCCATCGCGCAACCCTCCTTAAAGTCAACACGATTTTATATACAACTCGACTTTGTAGACTTTCACGTAAAATTCATTATGAACGTCACGGCGACGTAGACTTTGGGATATTAATTTTTTTTTTTTCTCTCTCTCAAAGTTCTTCACTATTTTTGTGTCGGTAATTACAATTTTTTTTTTTTCCTTTATTCCTACAAGTCCCGTCAGACATCTAGCTTTGTGTCTCTGCATCGGAATTTCGTTTCTCTGTCAATTATAATTTACTCTTTTTTTTTTTTTTCTCTCTTCGTACCGTACATGTACGTAAATGCAACGCACGACCACGTTATTATACCGTCGTCAGAGCCGAGCACTCACGATTCGTTCGGAGCATCTGTTTTGTATGTGCACCGTGAACTTTCGTACACGTGTTTCATCCGAATATTTGTACCTGGAAGTTTCCGTTGTGAATTTGACCAAAAAGTACTTCCGACGAAAAATTCAAAACTTTCCGTAGCAATCTCTTATCGCGATATTTTACGCTGATATAACACGATATAATATATAACAGTTTACCCGTAGAGTACCAAATTCGTTCCGCTGTATATCCCCACTCAATATTCTCTATAACCCCGTGCAGATAGAAACGATCCGATTACGCGGCTCGTCAAATTCTCCACGATCCGCACGAACCCTTCGCCTAGTAGGTGCTTCCCTTCCAATCATCGACCCTATACCCACAGCCGTACGTTATCATCTCGTTTTACCTAAAACCAAGAAAAAAAAAAAAAAAAAAAAAAACAGCACCGTAATCGCATTATGAAATCAGTACGCTCAGGTACTACGGGCGATAATGAAATTTTTTCGTATAACGCATTTATATACCCACGCGAATGCCATATTGGGAAATCTGAAAACTGTATAGCAGCTTGTGCAATTTTCTCATGCATTCGTACACGCGTCACTGTTTATTTTTTGTCCTTAATTAATGCCCTAACGATCCACGTCTCTCCTCGTCTCTTACCGTCGGACGGAAGTTGAAGGTTCAAAGTGCGCAAAGTTGATTAACCATAATACTGTCAAGCCGATGCACGAAATTAGGTTGACATGGGTTTCGCATTACGGAATGGCACCGTCAAGACGACGTATACGTCTCCGCGCTCTTTACCGTTATAACGTCATATATACCGTCACGCAGATAGTAGGTTTTTGTTTTCTCTTGGTCGGCAACGTGAATACGTATTGTCCTGCATCGCATACTACATGCTCTTAGTATTTACACTGTACTATAATATTATATATATATATATATATATATATTGGGGGACCCTCTTTTTCCCTCAATTTATTGTCTTTGCCAATGACAACTGGTTTTAAATAATAACCGCCTCGCACGGAGCGTCCTCCCGGTTCAGTAATGTGAACGCGCATTCGTGCATACCTATGAGAGAGCGTGTATACTCTACGAGGGAGTAGGGCAAGAGAGAGAGAGAGAAAGAGAGAGCGAACGAGGGACAGAGAGCGTGTTTGTAGGCAACAAGGGAAAAAGCAATGTGCCAGTCGGTAAGGTAGAGCGAGTCAGTCAGAGGGTATAAGAGGGGGACGAGTGGTGGTGCGAGAGAGAGAGAGAGAACGAGGGAGAATAGCCGAGCGAGTGTATCCGGTCGTTGCCACGTCCAGCGCTCGTTCACTTGTTTTGTCTCCCTACTGCTTCACCATCGTGTATGCGTGTAAGGGTGCGTTCATACCGAACGCCACATATATCTATAGCGAAGCCATAACATAACCGTTATAGTCGATTTTGGAGTTTTCCCTCCTCGAGGTCTATGGTATATTGAGACTCGAAAACTTGTGTATGTGTGTTGCGTAAAGGCGGCGTGAAACTTTGGGAAATATTATGACTGGTTCTCAATGCGTTGTTCGTTAAGACGTAATTCGATGGCGATACGCCTTTAGTTTTTAGGCTCGATTCACTCTCACTCTGAAATTACGAAATTTTCACAGATCAGCGAATCAGAGGTCCCCCTTGGGTTCTGCGTTTGCGAGAAATACTTGTTATTCTTTTTTAGTCATCGTCATCCTGTGGATAGTAGCTAACGGAAATCTAATTTAGCCAGTTGAGTCGTGCACTCATTGTCTTTTTTTTTTTTTTTTATTTCGTTACTTTTGCGTCTATTTTGCTCAACGTCCATACCAAATCGACCGTCTTATCTCGTAACGGAAAACGTATTTTGACCGTGTTCGGAAATGCGATCGCAGATAGCAAGATGGCCGCTCAGGTTTAGGAGATAACGAAACAGATATTAAATACACTGCGCGGCGAAGCCGGCCTTACACAGGGCAAATATATTCTACTCTCGCTTGGATTATTATACTTTGTCAATGGGCGATAAACGGTTCTCACGGCTTAGAAATTCAATTTCGTCAGGTTTATCGAACTTTCCGAAAGCAATGGCAATGGCGAATTGCCTTGAGAATTTTAGTAAAAATTTTCAAGCGATATCGCCGCGTCCTCGCCTTCCGCCAATACGATTCTCCGTTGCTCCTTTGATATTACAATATACCTTGGCAGCCGAGAAACTTTTTCAAGATATAAAGGAAAAGTAGATTCTCCATTTTTAAATAAAAAAAAGGGGAATTGAAATATGAAATCGTGGAAGTGCCTGTGATTGCGAAATGGAAAGAGGGGGGGAAGCTTCTCGAGTAACGGAGGTCCAAGTGAATATATAATACATAACCCAATAAGAAATCATGAGAAATGGAAATAATTTAACGAAGTAGAGAGATTTCAAAGACTTGTGGTATTTATAACTAATAAAAATTCGAAATTTCAAAGATATAGACGTGTCTGAAGTATGTGGTATGGGAGGAGGAGACAGATTCGATCGCAAATTTTGCAACGTCAGGATACGGAAATACTCGAGTCGCGCAAGACCCGATGACGAAACTCCCGGGCATTCTGTTAGTAGTCGATGGAATTTCATTGTTTTTTTTTTCTTTTTTTTTTTCCCACGATATTTCTGTTCCTTAACAAACGCCGCCCCGTTAATGTTGGAATTTGAATTATTTCATTTTTGACCCTCCACCTCCCCCCCGCCCTAATCACTCTTCGTGCCCGCTATAATTTCTCGCAAGTACCCTTTTTTTTGCCTCTTACCCCATTCTCCCAGCACTACCCTCGTCAGTTCCCAATTAGAGAGAACTCTTTAAGAGAAATAGAAATAATCATTCGTACGTTCCTCCTACCTGTTTGCCTGTGTACATTTTCTGTACTTTAGACTGCAGTTTAACTCTGTGTGCGCGTGCGACCCTTTATAATGCGCGTAAAGTGGGTTTTACGATTCCTATAGTTTCGCTAATGGGATTCAGCCTCGTGTAACAACGCCTCAACCAGCAATTTCACTATTTTCCCCGAGTCCCGGATTTCCACTTAAATACTATAGCTTAACTAAACAGTTTAACTATTGTCCGAGCGAATGAGGCGAGCACGGGTTTTCGTATCCAGTGAAGAAATAAATTGAAAAATGTAATTTAACTATAGGAATTGCTTGACTGGTTGCTATTTTAAGCAGGAATAGAGAGAGAGAGAGAGAGAGAAATAAAAGAAGAAAAAACGCAAGAGAGAGATAGAGTGACATCACTCGAGACAAAAGCCTCCTCTCTACGGCATAAACGATGGGTAAGGGGACTTTGCGGGACGAAAGGGGCGCTACGGTAATATCTCGCTTGGGAAAACGAAAACTCATAAAAAATTACAAACTTTCCGGAACGGCTTTTGTCTCTTTCCTAGTCTTCTTGGAATTGCCCTCTACGTGCCGTAAAGTCAGGTAATTTCGTATAAACGACCATTCAAGGTCGATCGCGATCATGGCCTTGGGATCAGGAGCCAGTATTTCAGATATATCTTTGTCTCTTTATTGTAGACCCTCCCCTTTTTTTTTCTTTCTATGCTTCAAAATTAATTCGGAATGTTGCCACACACTCACGCACACGATCTCATTGGTCTATTAATACGTTCGTTGACTCTCCTCTTCTCTGTTGTTTCTCTCTCTCTCTCTCTCTCTCCGACTCACTATTTTTCGTTCTCTCTTTATTTCCTTCTTTCTCTCACTCAGTGTCCTTTCATCTGTACTTTCTCTCGTTCCAGTTCATTCCCTTCTGCTTCTCCTCCGTCATCGGACAATATTTTGTCGGTTTTTCACGTTGCTATAGCAACCAACTCCAAAGTTTTCGTCGTTCTCTGTGTTGTATCGTTTAGAATCTCGCCCCATCCCACGTTCGTTCAATTTTTTCTCAATCTTTTTTAATTTTCCCCCCGACGTCCCTGAAGTCTCGCGATTATATCTTGATATATTTTTTTGAATTATCCATCGAAATTTCGCTTGCAGGCTTCGCATCTGTTTCTAGCCTCCCGTATATTTATGTATATATAACTGTGTCTGCATTTAAATCCTCTCTCCTTTAACGTCACCCTAATCATCTTCTAATCATATTCTACTCTCAGTAGCTACACAGTGAAAGCAAAAAAAAAAACAGTGCACGCATATGTAAGAAGATCAGAAAATTGAAAAAGTTGCGTCATATTACTTTTCATGTAAATAAAAAAGATTTATCTTAAAAATGTCTACTAACTTTTTACCGAAACAGCGTTACGCTCATGCAGTACATAGATACATTACGAAAAAGTAACAATGTCTGTAATACGGCATATGTCAGTATAAAAAAAGCCTCCTCGTGTCAAATATATTAATTGGACTTGACAGCTGTCGTTTCGATGACACTGGTTAAGCGTCACTCGACAATATTTTATATTGAATTTGAATTATAATTTTCCCACCGTTCATTGGCAAACCGCCAATCGCATCGATTGATCATACAAGAGTTTTAATAATGATACTTCAGAATTTCGAGTTTCCCAATACCAACCGGGAGTGCGAGAGAGACAGAGATCACGCGGACCCCCACACGACAGACAAAGACAACCGCATACCGTTGACCCGAATCCCGGGTAAATACCCTTTGTCGAATCAGCTATCCTACGAATGCAACTTCGAATGTCCATAACTATTGAAATTCTGTGAATAACCATATGCATTACTCGACCAGTACATATGGACATGAATTTCTAGTAATGGCGCTTGTATAGTCTTTGATGAATCGAATACGCGCACACGGTGTACCACCGGTTACTTCGTATACGAGAAATAAATGAGTAAATAAATTATACAGACTTCGTTAACGGCCCCGCAGGGCCGCAGGCGCGTAATTCTCGTTACCCCTCGTGACGTAGTAGTCCGCCATGAAGATTCACCTTCCGCTATCTGTATATAACGACGTTTCGAATAAATATTTTTGAATTATCCGATAGGGAGCTTTACGTTTGATGAGCCAAGAGATTCCCTTTAGAAATTAAACTATGCGCATGCCCTGACAAACCCTTGAACCTTTCTGAACCTCTCGTTCCATTACCCTATACCCTTTCCCTATCCCCACCAGCCATATCCCAGTCTCTAGACTCCGCCGGGCATACGTGTTATCTTATGAAACAGACGTATTCGCGTGAGGAACTGTTTTTCGAGCCTCTCGCTCTTTTCCTCTCTGTAAAAGCTATAGCTATAGCTCTACGCATATAGATCAATGCTACAGTCCTTGTACAAAGTAAAACATTTAAAAGCTTATACAAAAGTATATGCGATTCGATTGAAGTCAAATAAAAAGTATTGATCGTTAATCACGTATACCGTCATCCATTGTTATTCGTTGGGCAGATTATAACGAGTGGAGCTGCTGAATTATATTGTTATACGTCGTTATTTACGCGAAATCCAATAATCGAGTAAATAATATGTAATGGGGGCGTGTCCGGTCGTTGCTATTACGAAATACAGAAATTTTCGTATAACGTCAGAGACGTGTAGTTATTATTATTACTATTATTATTTATTGACCGTCCGTGCAGGCGTATAGTCCGCACGTGTTATTGTTATAGTATTCGCTGAAAGGCCTGCCCAACTGACAATACTTAGAGTCAGGCTTCCTCGTGTGAACCGGGCTTTAGGGTTATATTCATATAACGTGTATACACGTACGTAAGGCGTTCTACATTGACAGCGGCCATTCATACAGAGAGAAGATATAAATACACGTGCGCCCACCGTTACGTTGATAAACCAATGCGCCCCGACGCCAAGCGTCGCTTGTGTATATATATTATGCTTGCTATCCTCGAGTATATACAGCAACAATATAGAGTGTATTTGTGTTAACTCTCTTGCCTCTCTCTATACACTTTCATAACCTTCTGCGCATACCCTCCACCCCCAACTCCAACTCCAACCCCATCGCTCTCGGTTCTCCTGGCATCAGCCCACCCTACCCCCAACCAGAAACTTTTTATTTATTTATGGAATACATTCCGAGATTCAATTTTGTCTGCATGCGTGCTCCGTGCTAACATATATATATATTTTTTTTTCGTTCAAACTCGTTTTTTTTTTTGGTTTTACTCAGTAATACGATTGTGGTTCTACGTAACTTCTCCTTACCTAGCTTCTACTTCTCGCGCAATGTCGTAATAAAATTTCATACGAATTCACGCGTGACCGATAACGATGATAACGTATAGTCGTGAATTATAAAGTCGAGTATTTATTAACGTTCTCCTCTCTTTTTCTTTTTTTTGTTTTCTTGCATATTACGTAATCTTGGCTATTTTGGTATTTACAGATATTTTCAGTCGTTGGCCGTAATCCCGTAATAGAGCGTACATTTCGTCAGAACACCAATGGTACGATTAGAAATTAATCTGATAATACAAGAATTTGTGCGAAATTCAATTTAAAACATAACAAGCCATTCTATATCCGAGAAGCAATACGGAATTATTAAATATCTCGAAATATACTCGAATCGAGCAGCCATATATTTTCAAAGTATCCATTACACTAAATTTCCTGTATACTTTTTTGCCTATAATGTTTTTCGAATATTTTGTCCTCTTTAAATTTCATTTCGTACCGCCCGAGGCTGTTTCGCTGACTCTTCCACGTCAATGGTAACCCGTCGCTATGCTAAAGCGTCTTTCCCCGTGTCACGTAAATTTATCGTTCATCGAACGTCTCCATTTGCAACGACGATTTAATGATTTTTATACTTTTTTTTTTTTTCTCTGTTTCAGGTAAAATCTCATCTTGATTCTCAGTAAACGCTATAACACGCGTCTTAACGAAATTTTCATAACGGCCACGATATACATATATTGCGTGTATGGGTAAGTGATTACTAGAGATAACACTTTCGTATAACACTGTTCTCGTATACTATGGTCACACATGGGAATACTGATATCACCTATGAAACTTATCCCATAACTAGAATGTCGAAATATATACGTATAAATACATATATATTAGTTGGGATATGTATATATATCTATAGCTGTAACATTCACCAGCCTCCGCGACCACCTTCGCCGTAATCCCCTCCGTCCCCCTTCGTCTCCTCGTGCTATCCCCTCCATTAGGAATCCAGGAACTCCCAGGAATCGCACTTTAATTAAAGTACCGCTCTCGCCGGGCGAATTGTCCTTTAACATGTAAAACGGCCCAATTAGAATATCAAACGTGGCCTCGAACGAGGGCACACTGTTCCCGTATTAAAATCAGGAGACTTCCTACTGTACCGGCCGAGTATAACGCGTGCTGCCATCTGGCGTATCAGTACGGCAATGCACGCAAGATTACGACGCTGTGATTTTCATTGAACGACACGAGTATTCGCATAAATTTCGCTTTGTTACGTGCATGGCAATTGCGTTAGGCGCTTATTAAATACATGCAGGAGTTTTATACATGGAACCATCGTGAAACCATGTTTATTACTTTATTAATGTTTTTTTTTTTACAAACCGCGGCGGGAGTGGAAGAGAATGAAATTAAATAATACAACGATGAAAATAAACTCGATGATCGAGACATTCTGTACTCGAAAATCTAATATAAATACAATGAAAATCGTCTTTTCGATGCCCGTTTATCTGTGCTTTATAAATATTCCTATCGTGTGTTCACGTGCGCGTATTTGCATACATTATTGGTTAACACTGCCAGTCCAGTGACTGTTGGGAGATTCGAGCTTTTATCGGAGCCCCGATAAAAGTTATTTAAATGTAAGAGCGAAGCGTGCTCTAACGCTAGAAATAACATATAATATATATTATATTATATGTAGTGTATATATATCTATACATATACACTATATGTATACTCTATCTATCTATAATATATATACACTACATATTATATACGACTGTACGTATATAACAGAAGCGCATGCGTCGAATGCATTTTCATATCCTGTATACATGTTCCCGAGTGGTAGAGGGAAAAGGAGAGAGATATATTTGCATATGTAGAACGATGACGTATAAACACATTGTTGCACTCATGCAATCACTCGCACGCACCCTGGTGACCGGTCTTTATCTCCATTTCGTAATTATTTAATCGAATGACAGTCTCAAGTGCATTGATTATGGTAAACGCATACAGTCGCAACGTTTAATTCGTGCATTATAGATTTTCGTGACATTTTCTTATTTTCTTGAATACGTCCTATGAATATATATATATATATATTCATAGGGAGCTATATATATATATATATATCTAGCTCCCATATGGACGCCATTGCATAGCGAGGTCTTAGATTTTAAAACTGCTGTAGTCAGC
>JARPRG010000322.1:345644-385330 GCA_031001745.1 Hartigia nigra | reverse complement strand
AAGAATTTAAAAAAAAGAATGATTTCTCACCCAAAGTATACTTGTAGCTACGAACAAGGAAGGAAGGAAGGAAGGAAAGAAGTACCGTTGGACGTTAAAGTAATACGTTTCTGTCGCACTTTTCCTTTTTCCTACTGGAAAACACTTCCAGTGGTGCAGCAGCATATCCCGAGAGATTCCAAAGGCGAGAAAACCCCTTTCCTCTCTCCACCTCAATTCTTAGCTGCTGCTTCCCTTTGTTTAGCCTTATTTGCCCCAGGAATAGTTTGACGACTGGTTGGATATGAGTAAGGGTCGAGATAGGGAGAAGCCTGTGATATAAATGCGAATTTTCAAAAAAAGGCTTTTCCATGTGAATACCTCCAAGTGGCGTAAAGCATTGAATTTTTGAGAAACAATAAACCGGATTGGAAAGTCGTAGAATTATAAGTACGTTTCCGCACCGATAGCATTGATTTATTCGACGGAATCTCAGTCACCTACTTTTCTTTGTAAAAATCATTAAGCACTACGAGTGTGTGTGTGTGTGTGTGTGTGTGTGTGTGTATACACATACATACACAACATAAATATATTGTATATTATGAAAATAATATATATATATATAATAAACTTCAAGAAGCGATTTAACCGTTCTGAGTTTTCCATTATATATATTTCGTGACTGGAGTCCTTATCAGGTATAAATTTCTGATAAGACAGGCAAACATTTCTCGTTGCTGTTAAGGCTCGCAATTATAATTATTATTATGAAAAATTTGCCAATAACAAATTACCGAATCGCTTCGCTGCTTGTTCAACGTGCCGGAAATATCCTATCCTTCTTCATCTTCCTCTTCTCCCTCTTCTTGACTCCAGTGTTTTTCCGCCGTCCTATATATACATATATCAAACGGTACTTCAATATTTTTTCCCTCTGCGACGAGCTATACGACGACCATACTATACGGTGTGGAACAGGAAAAATCGATGGAGGCTATCATTAAAAAAAAAAAAAAAAAAATTAAAAAAAAAAGGTACAACCATATAGCAGCAGCAATGACAAAAAAAAATTAAGTCGATCAAGAAAGTAAGGAAATAACCGATTGAAACGACTTTCCACGAGAAATAACGACGCTCGCTTGTAAGGATCGTTAACCATCCGTAAAGTGAAGAATTTTTATTCTTATACAGAATGGAATATTATTCCCTCGACTAGAGAAATCATATTTATTTGATTCTCGTACGACAATACCCAGAGTCACAATATACATAATGATTCCACGTTAACTCCGTAAAGGAAAAGAAATATAACTCTGTGTATGATTCATGGCAAACAAAGTGGTTATGTCTTACGACTATGGAATTACACAACAATAACAAGAACCGTACCATAGACGTAGTCAAATGAAAAGAAAGTCATCTGATTTCCGATATGAAGATAAGGCCCGCGATATCAATAACTTTATTCCATTTCTATGTCATTGCGCTAGTTTCACGAATCCTTTGAGTTGCGTCACAAGATTTCATTTTATATGTAAGCAAGTCGACCCTAATAATATAGTATTGGGTCGTAACAACGGCCTTAACACGTATTATGGTCCTTTGCTTCGCTTTTTGTGTGGGGGGGGGGGGGGGGATGAGTGTCAGTGGGAAATGGTTGAACGGTTCAAGTGGAGAGGGATGAGGAGGGTAGGGCAGTCAGAGGGTTGTTCGGACTGGTTAAGGGTTGATACAGTCTACGAAGAAGGAACTAGAGGAGACGCGAAGGATTCTAGCTATGGTATTGGTAGGTGTGTGTGGGAGGAGGGGGGGGGGGGGTCGAATGAGGTATGAAGAAATGGGAGGGGGGAGGTCTGAGGGAATTCAGTAGATGGAGGGGGCAGGGGGTGTCTCAGGCAAGAGGTTACAAGGGGGGTTGGCGAGGGTGGTGGGGTGCTCTCTCCCCTCTCGGCCCTCGGTAGAAGTAGGTAGGTTTTGTTTATTTCTTTACCCTCAGCGCTCCGCGAACTAACACGATTTCAGTTTTCATATACAATATTTTACCGAGGCTGTGTGCCTACGCCTATTGTGTAGTTGGCACATTATTAACAAAGGGAATTCGTTGCGCCGTAACCCAACTTGAAACGCGACTGTGGCGCCCTCGCGTATTTTATGTATTTTTTTTTGTGTGGAATACTGTAGTGACCCATGTGATTCGGAGATAGAATTTAGGGGGGGGGGGGGGCTATATCTGTGGGTTATTGGGGTTTAACGAATAACCCATACCACCTACAAGCAGGGACCACCGTGCAAGCGCCATGCATTCCAACCAATTACCGATTAATAATCCTGGAATTGAATTACAATGGGGAAATTTCGCGAATGTTCGCAAGAGCGCCGCCAAGCGGATTTTTCGGGGACTGTGGTTTCCTAGTTGCAGGAGAAAAACAGTGGATTCGTTTAGTTATTTAAATATAATAACTAGTAATTTAAATAATTATTATGTAACCTAGTATTACCTGCAAGTTAACTTCAACGACTCTTACGTCTCTTTTCTTCTTTTTTTTTTTTTTGGAGAAGGAGGGTATTTTCTCATTTTATTTTATTTCTTTATTTTATTATTCCATTTTCATTCTGTTGGACTCCTTTCAACCAACCGTATCTGTCCCGATTCGCTTGCTTTACGTGTCTAATTATCTGCGAAAAAAAAAGCTGTTCTTCACGGTTCTCATTCTTGTTCCTGGGTTCGCTTTACGCTCGCTCGTCCCGCTATTACGAGTGACTCGACTTTCGTTATTTCCCAAAGATCGTTCACAATGAGAATCACTGCGCTCGAGTCACGCCGCAGGAATAGCTACCACACTAAAGTTCCATGACTGTGTTATGTATGTGGTCTATTATGTTTGAGAGTTATAGAATAGCATTCAGGTTTAAGAACGTAAAGGCCCTGTCACAACTAGCATTCGTTCCTCGAACGATCCCTTACATTATACAGTATATCCAACTATACTCTCAACTACTATACTCCCACGTAGTATAATACAATTATACAATATACCAGTCCAGAAATCGTCATTGCTATACTATACTATTTAAATTTTATTTACTTGCTATTATTATCAACAATTTCACTGATACTGCCTATTTTCCCTATATCCGTATCCAAGTACCTCGTTTCACTGCTACGACGCTAAGTTAGAAATTTTCGAGATCTGCAACCGACACCGTGCGCCTACCGGTAACAGGAGAGAGAGAGAGAGAGAGAGAGAGAGAGAGAGAGAGAGAGAGAGAGTGTGTGTGTGTGTGTGTGTGTGTGTAAGGGCGGGGGGGGGGGGGGGGGATGGATGCAATTGAATTGCAGCGCAGCCGGAGTAGCGCCGAGAATAAAATCGAAGACGTGTTTCCCCCTTTTGGGCTGATATAACGAAAGCTTCGCGACGCTTAGGAATTCTCGATTACGCAATTATATTTCAGGCCGTTTTCTCAACGTCATTTCGTTAATACGCACGCATACGTATACTCGTGAGTTAATTACGTATATAAATATATTTGTCAATTAACCTTAATTGCACCAGTGTAATTAATATTTCGAGCTTTAAATTATCTCTTATCCCAGTACCTATGGCAACCACTCGCTATTTTCAGTATACTCTCCCTGTTTCGCATAACCCGCAAGTCCAACCCTCCCTCTCACCCTCCTCCCTCCCAACTCTTACCCGCATCATCGTTAATATTCAAAATGAGTCAGGTTTTTGTCCGCGTCAAGTTTTAGGAGGGTTTCTTCCCGCTGAACTGCTATGGAAGTCACCGTGGAAAATTAGAAAAGTTTTCGTTAATGACGTCACTGAACAATCTCACTCGATACAAGTGAAATGCACCGTCGAGGATTTGGGTAAAGGAAAGACGATATACGTAACCATAATCAATTGAAAACACGCGAATCATGGCCTTATATATATATATATATATGGTAGGGATATATTATACGTGTGTGTACATAACTGAGTATTATACGTTAAAGATAGGATACATGGATTCGATGGGAAACTGAAACCCTCGTATAATACGGCTATACTTCGTTGACGTTAACTACAGGCAGACTGGCAAACCAGACACTTGTATTCTATATCCTATCTCGGTTAGCTGCGCCTGCAGCGACTTAGGTCGTATAGGTGGTTTACAAAACTTGGTAACAGGTAATTGCAAATGGAAGTCTCGGCTAGGGTAACTCATTGAAAAACTAAAGCGTTGCTCGCTAAGAGGGTATGTATTTTCGTGGTAGAAAGTGCCGGATAAGGCTACTTTTGCGGCAAGGAAAACATTCGGCTTTGATAATTAATAAAAGCATCGAATTTTTGCACGGGAAATCTTATCGGTTAGCCAACATACAACTTTTTACGTGTATCTGATTCTTCGAGTGATCTAATATTTACGTAGTCAAGCAGGACGTGGATGTTGGAGGAAAAGCAATATGGCCGACCATTCAAATATTATGAAGCGACGGTTATGCAGCTGGTGTCCGTAGACATAACTAAATTCCTTGGGGATGAAATATCCTTTTACAAGAATACTCGTAGAAATTGGGTAAAAAGTGTTTCAGCCACGTAGATTTTTCATCACGGTCACGAAAGATTCGCCGCGACGTTCTTTCACGACTTTTCCCTCTTTCTTATAAATCGAAAGTCAATAGACTTGCCAATGGCGTAGAAATCTGCCTTACCCTCACGTGAACGCCTTTACCTGAGTTCCCAGGCGTTATTTACGTAATATCCATTTTTCTTTGTATACGCGCCTAACGCGTTACGATTCGCACATTACGAATGTGCCTTTATGAATTATCTCGACAGCACCTTACAGCGTAGCGACACTCTACCTAACCTTAATCTACATACTTTATGCAAAGTACTGTCCAATCGCGAGGAACACAAAATTGGATAATTAAAGTTTACGATATTAAAAAAAAAAAAACAATTTCCTAGCTTCACAACATCCGTGATAATCAAAATTTCAATGCTCCATCGTATAAGCTTTTATTAATGAGTTTTGTGATTAATGATCGTTAAACTTAAAGGTGCTGGGGGGGGGGGGAGGAAGGTGGGTGAGAGAGGGAGGAAAAAATAAAATAACTATGTCGACAAGTACTCCGACTGGGTAAATGTATTGATTGTGTCTAGTGTGCGCGAGTGGTCGACTTAAACCCTCGTTGAGAATCAGCCCATCAGCCACTCCTATCCGTTTTTTTGGTTGAGTTATCGAATCAAAGGAGATAGACGGTTTCGAGTTAGGGCTGCTTGTCGTGAAAAGTTTCATTTTTTCAGCCGCACGCAATACCCACTCTCGAACGGCGAGACAAAAGGAACAAAATAATAATATTAATCCGAAACACGACCACAGAGTCTCTGGCACGAGTTTTAATGAATTTTCAACGTTCCGTTTCGAGCTGGGAGAAAGTGGATGGTTAGAGAGAGTGGACGAATATGAGAATGGGATTAATGTAGGGACGAATGTTTAGCGTGAATAATACTGTACACTGATAAGACATGTAAGAGATAAAGGGTGGGTCCGGTGAGAGAGTAGGGAGATTTAAAAAAAAAAGTCCTTTGACCCATGAACGAAATCCACGACAGTATCGGATGAATCGCACAAAATGGACATAACGAATGGGGTGTGGGAATGAGGATGGATGTGTCCGGTAAATCGATATTTCGTAATGAACATTTTTTCTACATACATATATATGCTTTGTCAATGTAAACAATAGAATTTGACAAATGTTACTAAAAAAAAAAAAAATATATATGATCTCGTGACAGCTGTCAAACTTTATTAGCACGTTTACTATTCTTACAGCCTTGTAGAATTTGTATTCTGCAATTAATAGAGGAAACGTGCGACAAAGAGGCCACGTGATATGGGTCGGTGGCACGAGGGGAAGTGAGGGGGACAGGGGGGGGGGGGGCAATTGAAAACAAAGGAGCCACCACGGTCGCACGAGAATAAAGGTGTGTACAGGGAGGTACGAGAGAAAAAAAATATTATAAAAGTACATCTCTCTCGTTATGGCTCTAGGTTAGTTCATTATGATTCATAAAACGCTGAGAAGCAATCAGTGCTTTCTTTAAGGGGTTAATTCTAACCCGATAAGGAGACAAGGAAAAGCACTCGTGAGAGACGCTTGTAATGAGACTTGTTAAAGCTGAGTCATACTCGCGACCGTCTTATATAATTTCATCCAACCCCTTTGACATTACGTAAGAAAACAAGGAGGTAACATAAATATTGATTACACGAAGATAAAGTTCCACAATGAACAACTTAGGGATTTCGTGATATCAAAAGAACGCAAAAACAATAATGAACAAGAATTTCGATCGCCGTTTATACGAGCTGTGTTGATACACGCGTGCACGGTGGGGTTGCCTGTGCGCAGGCGCCGAATAATTTAGTAGAACCAAGAAACGATTAGAAATACCACCAAACACATTTGCGTTTCGTTGCTTGCATTACAAATAGATTCTAAGTACTTTGTGCTTGAATTTCAAAAGCACGAAGTACCCCAGTTATTTAGAACAATGCTTGAATACATTTCTATATGTACCTACAGGAGGTCGGAGTTCATTAAAAGTAATAAACCCTCATGAAAAATCGCATCTACCCCTTTTAACCGACGTCATTAATTCTGAAAAAAAAAAAGAAAAATAATAAACAACCACCCCTCTCGTACAGATTTCATTAAATCTAATCGGATTCCCGTACCTCTCTAATTTTCTAATAGCTATCACGTCTAAGGCTCTCATTGATTTTCAAATCGATCATCCCGTCGCCGATTGGCGAGTTCGAAATGTCAGGGAGGGATGACTCCGGGAAAACCGGAAATTACCGATGACACGAATGCAAGAGAGAGGAGAGAGAGAGAGAGAGGAAGAGATAGGGAGAGCCAACATGCAGCCATGTTTGCAGACGAGCAAGAAACAATATGGCTGGATCTATTGGCCCTATATATATAATATATTAGGACCGTATATTTCGTTGGACCAGAATATGTTGTTTCGATGTAGCACCCGTTTAATTCAGGAACGCTGAATCGCGCCAGTACTGTTCACGTTTTCCCTCTTGAATTAAGTATAAAGTTTAACGTGGAAATCAGCGTTACACGCTCTAATTGGGAACTTCGCTAATTGGATGTTTATTATTAATTCAACCATCCGATGAATGCATTCAATTAACTATCGTTGCGTAATTTATATCAAATCCAAGCTCCACGTAGTCACTGCTCTCGGTTTGTGTATTAACGGTAATACGAATTTACGCCATTGCTCGATCGTATATACATAGATATAGAGAGACATACACATAATATATCGAGTATTGCATTAGTTAAACAGTATATCTATATATAAAGCGTGTCTAACGATCGATCAATATTCACTTTTGATTACGTTCTCTTTATAGATCTATGCATACCCATCGATATAATACCGGATGAGTTTCGTAAACTCTCGTGGGAAGTTAACTCGATCGGTAATGTCCGCAAATTGGATGAGACTCGATCGCACCGGGAAATCGTAAACGCTCGGCTGAAATATTAGTCGGAACTTTTGGGTCACCCTATATTTCCTGAAAACGCGCCATTGCCCCATACCACTCACTGGCATGTTCAAGGGTTTAATCTAACAATGATTTATGCCGGTCAGCGACTCTCAAACAACCCTGTGCATTTTGTCTCTTTCCATCGTCCATTGTATACACGAGATCCCTAAAGTATTTTTATATTCGATATTACGGTAAAAAAAAAATACGATTTTTTTTTTAATAAAACCAAAAACTAGACTAGATTTATCGCTGTCGGTTAATGAAATAATTGACGTCAGAAAACCACCCTCTACTTTCACACCCTCGACGAGAGCTAGACAAAAATCCTGATCCGGACACACACTCACGAAATTTATCAGCCGGGATAATCCGGCTGTGATCCGGTAAACATGAATTTCCAGATACTCACGTAATTAAACGCTACGCCCATAGGGCATTGCTCTTGGCTTGATAAGGCTTGTAATAAAATAATGAGTTTTGATAAGGGGTTAGATAGGAAAAATTATATCTATAAATTTTATTTATTAAATCCTCGTTGAGAACCCCTGTACCTGACGCACTATATATTCCATAATACTACTCTCTCCCTCTTTCTCTATTTCTCTCTCTCTCTATATATATATATCTCTCTCCCTTTCTCCCTCTCCATATACATATACCTAACGCACGTGATACATATACAGAAGTACTGTATACGCAAGAGCCCATGAATGTATTACGTACGCTCGGCGAATATGCCAACTGCAGTATCGCGTTTCTATTGCATATAATTTTTATTATAGCCACGATTATCCGATTATGTCTTGCACTCCCATAAACGAACGTGCAGACCCGCTGCGACATTAAAAAACTCAAAGCACGTAACTACTACCATTAATAGCAAATAATAAAGCGAGGACTTAACGATCCCAACAAAAATTGACAGATAATCAAAATGTCAGTACGACTGACTAATCCTAATTGGAGTACACAGAGTTACTCACATATATATATATATATATATATATATATATATGAGAAATATTGTCCTAGCAAAAGTTCAAAGGATTTTGCCGATGACGGGACACGTGTTACAACGTGTACAACTTCTATGGGTTTTATAAATGATACAACAATTCTTTATATGCTTGTCGTTAACCACCCCTTTTACCTTGTGCCTCAACCCAATGTATCTCTATACTGTACAGTAGGCGTCGTCGATTCAGCACGTGCGTGTCGTACAGTTTTGGTAGTCGGGGGTTTCACTCCCTCCTTCTCTCCCCCCCCCCACCCACCCACCTCTTCTCCTTCCTCTACCAGCAACCCCCGTCGAAACATTGCAGCCCGTAATATTTGGGCAGACTACGTTAGTATTGGTGAATTGATAGGTTATCGATGTGTTTAGGGCACGAGCCGAATTGCCATGGCAACGATCAAATACATTTTCACTTTGATTCTATGTATACACTATGCAATCTGTGTACTATGCATGTAGTGTTAATTATATTTTTTGTTCATTGATTTTATATATATATATATATATATGTGTGTGTGTGTGTTTGATCAGGTACGGCAGATTCCATGGCTACTCTTGCAGGATATTTAGCTAATCAAATGATATAGTATAGTTCCAATCACCGCAACGCAATAGTAGAAAAAAAAGGATTACTTTGTAAGCCTTCGGAACACACAGGGAGACACGTCAGAGTGAATCCAAGAGCCGATCCAAACCGGAAGCTTGAGAACAATCTGACTCAAATAAAAAATGAGATTGTCGGTCAAGAATCAACACTTCTGGGCCCCGTTCGACCGGAGTCCAAGAAAAACAACGACTCTCTTGCCTCCCCTTCTATGCCGCTTGTTAATCCAAAAGGATCATTAACAAACGTCATACTAAGAAATATACCCAAAACGTAAACTCAAAGTTTATTTATATCAATGTATTAAGTTGAATTTCATTACCGTCGCCAGAAAGCCGTGTTCGAAATATCAAAGGCCAACATATATATTTCCTTATTCCTATGCCAATATGCATAGAAGTCTGTATAGAAAATGTACCTTTACCATGTAGACCTGTATGTATATATATACACACGTGTATGTTAGGAGAAACCTTGCACTAAAGGCTAGGGCATACATAAGTAATTTTCAATTCGGTACGCCATTGTTTACCGACGTAATGAAATCGGGCTACGAAGCTTTAACGTAATTATTACGTAATTCGTAAGATCCGACGCCATGTTGTTGACAGTCGAGACAGTTTCTGCACAGAACTTATTGAAACGTAATCTTGTGAGCCAACGCTTTGATTGGCCTTCATGATGTTTACCGATACGAAGGATCTCGATTAAGATTCGCGAAGTGAAGTAAATAAAATAATTTTTTGTCTACTTAATAATTGAACGTATTTTAATTACGTGCTTATGCGTTTTACATGACTCTTGCGTAATTTTTAAAAGTCGCGGCAAATTACGTGATGACTTTTTTTTTTTCGTCAGGGTATACAGCACCAGGGCAAAAATGATACCTGACCGTAGAAGGGAGGACACAGGGAGAAAAAAGAGTCACGAAGAAAATGGGATTCTAAAAAAAAAGATGGAGTCACACGTTTCACGCGTGGCGAATGGTTCGGCTGTAATTTACAGAGAAAAAGACTGAAATAATAGGAGCAAGGGTTGGCGGTGGCTACGAAAGGGAACGTAGAGTATGATGAGAGGGAAGATATAGAGAAGAAGAGAAAGAAAGAAGGTGGGTCTCTATGAAAAGTTAAAAGAAAGCGTTAAACTTTCATCCAGCGAGACGGGTATCACACGCTCGAAAAGCTCTTTTCCATGAGACAGAGAGGTTAACTCGTGGACGGGGTAAGGTTAGCCCGACGTAGTCTACTTGCTGGACAGACTGTACCAAACTGTCAGCCCCATTTTCTATGTATAGATATACACGGAAAATTCAATGCTCCTCTTGATTCTCCGCAATTTTCAATTTCAATTTCAATTATCAGTAAACGCAGCTGCGAATGGATAATGATCGCTGATAACAGTTTTTTTTTGTCTTTCTTCGTCACGTGCATATCCCGTATCGAGATTAAATTTCCAGTAACAACGTACAACGAGTATTTGGTTTGGTTAGCGCGCCTCTATGGCCTCCCGTATATATAACGCGAAAGCCCTATGTCAAATTACAAAGTTCATAGAGCCCCAAATGGTGACGTCGATAACAAAAGGACATCCTCTATAATACCATTCGGAGTTTCTTTCACCTTAGGTTCGACATTGACAATCAATCGTATGAGCGTCGTGATATACGCAACACTTATTTACCTTGAATCCCCTAAGCGATTCGTCCTGCGTGATCACGTCTTTCGCGAGTTATCGCTACAAAGTGAGTTTTTTGTTAGGAACGTTGGAGAGTGAGACAGTGAAGTATGGTGAAGGGGTGTGAAAGAGAGAGGGGAAACAAGCAAGGTGAGGGTGCCAGAAAGACACAGGGAATGAGAGTTAAAGCAAAGGGAAAGAGTGTAAAGCAGAGACTATATATAAGGGTTAGACAAGAGTAAAGGGGGTGAGTGGTTTGCGAAAGAATAAAGAGAGAGAGAGAGAGAGAGAGAGAGAGAGAGAGAGAGAGAGAAGGGAGAGAAAAAAGAAATAGTATCTATAGTAATATAGAGTCGGTGGGTGGGACGGGCAAGAGGCCACTATCGGAGAACAGAAAGTAGCAGCTAGAGGTTTGTTGGAAACAACTTGGATGGAAAGGTACGGATGAGCGTGAGCTAAAAGATGACAACAGAAACTCTGGCAACAACAGTGGCTCCCAAACCAAATAAAATCTTATATCCCATATAAATAACTCGTTTTCGAAGTTTTTGTGCGAGACCAATGGCGTAAAGTTGAAGCAAATACAGTGGTGGATGGATAGAGGGATGAGAAGGTTAAATCAGGGGATGATAGTATAGGGGAAGAGACAAAAAAAAAAGACTAGGCACAGGCCTCTGCCTCAGCGAGTCCCGTTTCACCCTCCGCTTCTTTTATCTTTTTTCTGTTTATTTATCCGCTTTCTGGAAAACTGTAACCGATATCCAGTAACGGATAGAATCTCGGGGCGTAGCAAAACCTTAGGGTATAATAATGTTATTAAAGTAGCCTAAATTGATAGACAGGTATTATCGTTGTTGCGCAACAATCTTACTGGTTTGTTAGACTCTTTAGAAGTGCCCAGGGGTGATGGAAGGGTAACCGAGAAGTTGGGGAGGTTGACAACTAATTATCTGGGACAAGGGAAACGTTGGAAAGTCATCGACAAAGTCATTTAGTACTTTGGCAAATTTTGTCGAGGTACTTTGTTACGCTCGGATATAGTGTACTGCAGCAGGGGAAGTCCTTAGGTGTCTCGAAGTCCTGAAGAAGCTTTTGATTTCTTATCGGGAGCTGTTAGACGTCATTCAGGTGTATATATATATATATATATATATATCGCCTTGGTTTGGAAAACTGACGGAAACCTTCACCCTTTCGTGAAAAGCAAATTGCACGGTTCCCCTAACTATACCCCTCTTGCCTTATAACCCACTCTTCTCCTATATTACTGGAGGCTCATAAATAGCCTGCACGCGAACTTAGCAATGGGGTCGGTTTGCTCGTCAACTTTACAAAATGAATGAAACTTTAACGAATTCAAAATGTTGTATATCTTCGTTCCGGTGGTTGTTTCTACTTGGGATATTCAGACTCTCGATCGATATGTCCGTCTTGAATTATTTTGTAAACCATTTGTCTATCTTAGCAAGTCGAGCGTAGTTTATTGGACAATCAAATTATCGTCAAAACAACGTCTGGATAACGATCTACTCGCTGTATATAACGTAAACTGTGAGTTTCCCTTCCAACATTATGTGTATACATGTAGTCTCCATGTATATTATACGAGCCGGTAATTTACATCAATTCAACGTATAGTTAGATTACATTCTATGGGCAAGTGAGTTCACTGAACATCCGTTACGTGTCGCTAGCTATCGTATGAAGGTCGATAATGTAGATTTTATTATGCAGTATAAAAGAGAATTATAAATAATTTTATACGATAGACTGACCGCAAAATACTAAAAAATTATTCTACGAAAATTATTCACTAAATGTTCCTGCAAATCATGGAATATATTTTATTCGTTGGTCGGTAACAGAGAAATCATCCCACTCTGTCTCTTCTATTCCCTCTATGAGAAAAGAAGAAATGGTCCGACGGTAGAATATCGTACGCAGTCGATAAAGTAGATCTAAATAGACTACCCCAGCTCATACACCAAATGTACTTGTTTAAATTTGTAAAAAATAAAATTTTGCAATATTTATAGTCTTCTATTTTTTGTCTTTCAGGATGAGGTTCTCACAATCTCGGAAAAGGTGGTCGTTCGCATTCACGATCTGGTCACATGGCTGTCACCGTCCCTGGAGTGGTCCTGCGGCAGGGAGGTATCCTGTCCCCCTATACCAACGTCGTCTCCAGAGAACAGTCCCCTAAAACCGGAGATTCCACAGCCACAAGTACTGACCGATCCCGGTATCGATTTTTCGGACGTGGAGAAACAACAAAAAGAATACGAGAGCAATTGTAGCTCGTCGAAAAACAATGAAAGCAACAATCAGCCAAGAGTCGTGGTGCTATCGTATCCCAGGTACTGCCGGTATCGGGCTCTTCTACGTAGACTAGAGGGTGCCGAGCCATCCTGGTTATGTTCCTCCGTGGCAGCTGCACTTGGTGGTTTCACGGCATTACCCGGTACCAGGATACTCTTCTGCAGAGACACATTCGATTATCCTGATCTGGAAACGCACGAGTTACTTTGCAATCATTTAGGTAAATAAATGACGCAACAAAATATTTGTATATTCCTTTTATTACTATTTTTCATTCTCTTGCATTTGTTTCCTTTGGTCTCAGCAATGCTTAACCTCATTTTCAATGGTTTCGCGTAACGTCGTAACCTTAACGTTCGGTCTGGCACATTGTTTTGTTTATACTACTTGAATAAGGCTCACGTGCGTCTGTTGGGTTGAATACCGATACAGCGTGTAACGCATTAGCCATCACGGACCCAAGCAAACCCCCCACTAGGCCCACTTTTTCTCGCAGTCATAACGCGTGCGCCTGGCAATTGCATTTGTGTCTTCGTTCTGTCGTGTCAAGCATCGCCATTCCCGCGCTCTCTAATTCGCAAAGTGATAGGCACTGCGTGACAGCCACACATTAATTCAGTGCGTCACGGCAGTTTCGTGTCGGACACGTGTTTTTTTGTTTATTGCAAAAGTGTTGTTAACTAATTGGACTATGGGCATCTTTATGAGGATACAAGGAAATGAGATAGTGTACTTCAAAATAATTTGTAAGAACGTTTTTTCTCTCTCTTTGAAATTAAGAATTTTCCACAGTTTTATTGGCGAGTAGTGAATGATTCTTTTGACAGTCTCTATGAAAATAGACAGGTATTGGACATTGATAAATTATTACGTAGAGTGACTTTACGTGATGCAGTATAGTTATACGTTGTTATGATTAATGCAGCCAGTAGTTGTCAGATTTTATATTGATCAGTGTATACATTGTAACGAGGGAAATGTATAAAATCAAAGAGTGCGATATACGTAGAATAAATTATACCGTATACGTAATAAGAATCTATCATTTTGGAATGAGTTTGGAAATCGGATAACGTAAACAAGAAGGAACTGCTTTGTCTATCGACTAAGAGAACAAATACAAATCTTTCAACGTAGGACACGTGGTCTAGAGAGTGTTATGCTGCTGAAAGAGGTGTCACTTTCCTGCGATAGCATGTTTCTATTCGTCTAGTCTTACGGAATGGAAATATTGCTTTTTTTTTTCGAAATTGTGAAAATTAATCTCTTTATACAAAAGCATTTAAGAAAATAGGAATATAATTTATAAACATTTTTAATCTGTTGGATTTAAATGATTCTATAGAAGAGTCAATGATTTTTTTTATATATGCGCTTGCATCTCTATCCTTTTAGTTTTCATCGTGAACAAAATCTTGTAATCTTGTATTCCTTTTTTTAGCGCCAAAATTGAAAGGCCGGCCTCGACGAAAGCGTAAAAAGCGCAGTGCTTCTCCCGGTGAATCGAGCAACGAAAGTGAAGCGTCAGTGGCATCGGTGGTCGCCTCTACGTCACGGGGCGCCTCGACGTCCTCGAGTCTCGTCCAAGCCCTCCGACCACCAGCATCCGGGGTACGTCGTAGCGAACGAAAGACGAGTGCCGAGGAGAAGAGGTTCATGGCCGATGTACAGACCTTCATGATCTCCCGAGGCACGCCGGTCGGCAAAATGCCTTTATTAGGATACAGACAAAGTAAGTGAAACGTGTCACATGGAAAAGTCATTTTAAAGAATATTTATTTTCTTTTATACTATAGCAATTTCTCAAGCAACTTTGTACAGCTTATTTACGGCTACAATGTTGATGATGGTTGCTGTTGAATTTCCCGGCGTCCCTTAGAACTTAACACTGGCGTCATGCTAATGTTTTCTTTCTTTTATTTACTTTTGCGCAGTTGATCTGTATCTATTCTACACGAAAGTGCAGAGTCTGGGTGGTTACGATTCCGTTAGTGCCGGACGCCTATGGAAATCTATATACGATGACATTGGCGGCAACACCGGATCCACTAGTGCTGCTACCATCACGCGAAGGCATTACGAACGGTAAGAGTTTTGTAATAGATAATATAATCGTCTCGGACGGGACGTTCTTCCTGTTTGTTTATTTGCTTTTTCTCATATTTTGATGACCTGCACGAGTTTTCGACGTTTGTACTATAAACGTTGGATTAAACGATGTGATTTATTCGTAGGTTGTTGCTGCCTTATGAAAGACATCAGAAAGGAGAAGAAACAAAAGTTAGGCCAACGCACGGTAGGCGTACCAAATCCAGCAGTATGTCCGAGGACACTGTAGAAATAAAACAGGAACCTGGGGCATCGTATCCCTTGCAGACACCTCCGCCACAACCGGGGACACCTACTTCAACGGCGGTAACACCACCACCATTGCAGTCTATCCTTTCATCGGTAATAGAATTTCTTGCGTATAAAGAAGTACCCTTTAAGACATCTTTATTGTTTTTCCTCTAGAACAATAATAATCTATATATTTTTGTATTTTTATTTCAGTCCTTCCTACCTGGAGATAAACCCAGGACAGAAAGTGGAAAGACGTCCTCGCTCCGTAGCGTCAGGGTGAAACCGGAACGCCTTAAATCACTGAACACGATAATAGCAAACAGTAGTACACCACCAGCAACGCAGAGTAATCAGTTGCCGAGTCCTCCTCCGTCGGTAAATACACCGACATTGACACCGTGTAGTACGCCGTCGACAACCCCGACGGAAGGTCAGAGCGTGTTAGAACGGCAACTTAACAGTCCGTTGATATCGCAACAAGTGGCCCCAGAAAGTCCTCCGCCGACTAGTCTGCCAGTAGTAACGACGGTACCAAACCCAACTAATGCGTCAACAGTCGTGACGTTAACCCCACCACCGGAAAAGGACATAAAGGAGATGAAACTGGACCCGAAGCAGACGTCCCTGCTGGCTCAGGGCAAAGAGAACATACCTCTCTTCGGTGAGAAACCAATAGTCCCACCCAGGTCACCGGAAGTTATCGACTTGGAGACCGAAAGCGATACCAGTAGAGACAAGATCATCATTCCCAGCTTTAAGAAGCGAAAACTCGAGATTCTGCGTGAAGGTGGACTCGAGGTCACTGCCGTGGAATTAGACGCAAGGCCGAGCGTCATTCAGGCGACTATAGCACCGGTTTCCATGGCACCGACGTTTAATGCTAAAGCCGAAGAAAAGACTGCCTCACCGTTTCCCACGCCGGTCACGACGAACTCCATACCTAAACTCATTTCCGTCACAGTCACACCGGACATC
This sequence comes from Hartigia nigra, assembly GCA_031001745.1. Taxonomy (NCBI): domain Eukaryota; kingdom Metazoa; phylum Arthropoda; class Insecta; order Hymenoptera; family Cephidae; genus Hartigia; species Hartigia nigra. The sequence continues at coordinate 368,846 of JARPRG010000322.1, read as the reverse complement.
AGTCATATGCTACCGTCGCCACATGAGAAGAGTCCCAGTCCGAATCTTCAGAATCGACTGCCAACGCCTACGAAGCAACCAGCTATTAACAACAATAGTCATGCCCATCACAATAACAATAACACCTCGTTGAACAACAACAACGTGGCGAATAGTAGAGTCATCAATTTAGGCAGTTCGAACAACGCGACGCTTCTACAGCTCTATGCCAATGCAAATGCCAATGCAGTGGCGACGTCTCCAAGTAATAGTAATCATCGGTTCGTTTCTCCGGGTTTACCTAACGGAAGGATAGTACCTCCAAAGGTAACACAGTCCAGGTCCATCTTTGCACACAACGAGAAGACGGTCTACGGGAATCCAAAGGATATTTTAATACCGACAAAGTATCCTCATCAGCATCCACAGCCATCCCCTCATCCACCAAGGAGCAATAATCAGAGCAGTGGGGTGTTAGACCTCACTCAAAGACCAGGGGAGAAGCAAACGTTTTCCAGACCTAGTCTCGAGATCGTAAGGGTGCCGATAGTGCCGAGACCTAATCCATTAAATTTAGAAATGAAAAGTAGCGTCAAAGACAAGCAACAGGAATCCCAAAAGAAGTCATTCACGCCCTATCCAAATATGCTCGACAGTAGAACAATGATATCCAATAATCTGGAGATCACCTTAGTTAATCCTGCTAAGCAAAAGTCTCATCCTGGTACACCACCCCAGATATCTCCGCAGCAGCAAGTGCCGCCAACCCCAGCAGCGCGAAACAACGTAATGCCATCTCAGAGGAGACAACAAGCTAACGGGAAGTATCCACCGAGGAGCGAACCAGTCTCGCCGTACACACCAAGAAAACCAAATTATCCAGTAATACCAAACGTGCCGAATCTAAATCAGCTGAACAGCGTAGCCAATGCATCCTACGGTCGTGCGACTCAACAACAAATAGCCATCGAGAGAAGAAAAGCAGAGGCAAGCAAGGAACATCGCAGGATAAGCGAAGGCGATAGATCTGTGACTATCCAACAACAGCAACAACATCAGCAGCAACAGCAAGAAGCTGCAAATCACAGACAATCATCAGACTCCTCGCGTCGACACAGCGTACCAAATGTATCCACGGGCTTGATGCTGGCTCTGCCCCAAAATCCTGGCTTCCTCTCGCAGCTACCGAACCCAGCTGGAAAGTTTATGCCGATTTTGGATCCCGTTTATTATCCAGCTTTCTACAATGGTCTCTTTCCACCACCAATGGCGCCTGCATCGACTCCATTCCTCGTACCGGAACTCAGCACTTATTACAAGGAGTTATTAGCCTCCTCGCAACCAAGACTGGCGATGGCCGGACAGCATCAACCTGCTGTCCCTACGTCCAAGTAGAGACGATGAGGGATCTCATGTGTAGCCAGGGGTTCATGTATGACTGCACTCAATGACGGATCCCAACATGGATTCTCTAGGAGCCGACAGTACCGTATAAGAACCGTCAGGCTTCTCGTCGTAGATAGGAACGAAGAATTAATCTGTCCGTTTGAATACGGATTATTATATGGATTCGCTGTTACTTTACTCGACCGATCGCCATTTCAATTTTATCCGCTGTAGATAATGTTTTTTTTTTTTTTTAATCCAATACACGGTCGATGCGTATGCGCATGTTGGTTGTGATCGTTGGTATAATTGTCGCGGATTTAATGCAATCGATCCTGTGATCCTGGAGAGTCAAAGTATCGAATGATTTATATTTGCGTATTTCTTTCAAACCCTGTGATAAAGTTGTGGACGCGTCCGTGTATGAGTAGAAAACCTAATTTTTCCTTTATTTTTTTTTTTTATTTTTCGTTCGCAACAACGCGGTATACGCTAAGAGATTGTTGAGATTGCGCCAGAGTGTTATGCGCGTGTTCGTATATATGTGTCTTTTTAAAAGTATGTTTGAGACGAAGGACGATGCATAAATAGGGAAAAAGTAATTGGTTTCGCGACGCCTCGATTCATCCGCACCTACGTGAGAGCGTCTGAATGTCATAAGTATTAGAAGGAGTTATTTAAAGAAGAAGAAAAAAAAATTACAGAATTTAAACAAAATAGCGTTCGGGCAATTTTTGTCTTATTGTTTTTACGATGGTTTACACGTGATACGTGATTTTCGCCAGAGGCGACGCAATAAAATGTGCGATTTTTTTAAATTAACGAGCGACGGACTCTTTCTTTCATTTAGCATTTCTTGTCCTTTTTTTTTTTTTACTCCCCATTCGTTTTCCAACGTGTGATGTGATAAACGCGATTTGCGAAGGGATGGCCGACGGACCACCGGGTATAGAAATAAATATATATATATATTATATATACATATATAAATAATCTATTTAGAAAAAAAAATAACAACAACAAGAGGTTAAGATTTAGGATGACTCCTAAGTGAAAACTCTAACCTATCGAATAAGTTAGCTAATTTTCATGAATTAAATGATATCGAGGAATAAGAAAAGTGAATCTGTAATCAATAGTCACGGCTCTTTAATGTGCGCTACCGATGTTTAATGGGCGAACGAAAATGCTGCTGTATATATTTGTACATAAAACACGTTAAACAATAAGTTAGTTAACTTCAGCATTATCTTGGTATAATTACTCTACGCGTTTAAGTTTACCCATATATCGAAATAAGTGTACAGGATGTCGTAATGATCGTGGACCGTGGGTACACGTGTGCCTTCTTCGTAAGTCCCGTTCATGTAATTACAATTATCTATTACAAATTAATCGAAGCAAGACACGAGTGTTTATTTCTTATGTTTTTTTAATGTTTTTTTTTTATTTTATCGTACTTTATTTTGCCCAAGGGAGACATCGATATCCTTGAAGCGCTACGTGAGCTTTCGACTTGATTAACAATTTGTATTTTTTTTTTCCCTCCTTTTTTTTATTTATTGCACGTGCACGTTACTCGCGGGTTTCCACGTATTCTCGCGACACTTGGTAATATCCATGTTATTGAGAAAAACAAAAAAAAATCGTAGACGTATAAACGACACGTTCGTTCTAGGATATTCTGATCAAAATAATTGAAATACAAAAAAAAAGAAAGGTATCAGATATAATACGTAATATCCGTAAACCTTAAAGCGTACGCGATATGAGTACGGTCTGACCGGATCATTTTAGCAAATTTAAAGAAATATTATCGATGTCTTTCAAAGTGAACGAGTTTAAACGGATGAAACGAAAGACTAACCAGTAAACGCGGGAAAGCATTGAAATTTAAACGAGAGTTATTTAATACAAGAAATACGAAGCCTCTTCGCGAAACGTACATCTGTTATACGATTGGTATTAGCAAAATGATTGTTCCTGGCATAAATTTTGAGTGGATAAAAGCGAAAGGAAAAATTTGACAATGATTTTTATTGTTATTTTTTTGTTTTAACGATAAACACCATTGCATCAACAAATTATCGTATCCTTTCTTATCACTCGACCATGAAATCATACCTGACACGGATAATACCATACGTTCACAGTTTGTACGTTATACGTACACGGAGTGTATTATTTGAATAGTGGCGGGAATTTAGTAAAGCTACGATTGCTGGTGCTTTGTTAAATGATTTTTGACTACGTAGCCACCTGTGCTGTATTCAGTGAAATACGTAAAAATCGAACTAAAAAGAAGAGAGAGTGGTGAAGTCCCTAGCGAAAGCCGTCGAGTACGATTGAAAACAATACGCGATTTCTCTAGATCGAACTGGTGGAATGCGCGATCTTTTTTAAAAAGGGAGAAAAAAAATTATATATATTATACAGGAACTTCAAAATTCACTGATAATTGTTATCTCTTGTTGATCGCTGTACATTCGTAACGATTTGACTGGGATTTATTCAAAAAGAATAAATATATCGAAATTGACGCGTCTGGTTCTAATCGGTTTTGACTTGCGTATCGATTAACGAACTCTGTTTTATTCCCATCACTACCACGTGGTGTAAATAATAACAGAAATTCATTTTCCTCGCGGGCACGTAAACGTGGGGAGAATATAATGAATGCTTGCGAGATGGAAGGGATTTTCTTTTTTGTTTTGGTTCCCTTATAACCTCCGCCGACTTCGTTTCCCGCCCTTCTTTACGATAAGGCCCAATCAGAGTGGGTCCCTATTAGAGAATATGTGCCATAAAAGTGCTTAGTTATAACGTCGAAAGATCACACGAGATAACACCTGTTCTATACGATGGATTAGATGATTATGGAATGATAAGTTATATGATATTTCCATTTTGTTTTCATCCTTATTTTCTTTTATTATTTTCGATAAAGGAAAGAGAGAGATTGAGAGACAGGCCTGCCAATCTTTTGAATAAAAAAAGAAAACAATGGCAAGGATGTTAAAAAGTGCAAATCCCACGGGGAAGATTTTATGTATTTTTTTTTTCCTTTTTTTTTCCCCATTGTTACGTTACAGCAGTGTTGTTTTTTAGATGTCAAATTTTAGCATGAGCGCATCGATGTGTACGAGTGAGAAGGAACGCATGAAAGTGTATAGATATGTGTATGTATGCGTGTGGTGTATATGTGCGCGTCACGCGCACACGAGTGTAAAAAAGAAGGTCGGAGCTAATGAATAACGAGGAAAAAAAAAAAAAATCTGTTCATTTACGTTTGCGAGTTATTTTTCCTTCATTTTTTTTTTCGTATACCTAGCAGTGATTTTAGAATAATCCCCATTTTTTTCCTACTTTTAATAATAATTATTATAATACAAAATATTTTTTATTATATGGGCATTTCAGTTCCTAAGTTGGAAATAAAATATCTACCACGAACTACGCCTTGTTATTCCACCACCGAAAGTCGTGGGGGATGTTTTTTCTATTCGATAACGTTGGAAGAGGGATGATATTACTTCTTATTTTTTTCTTTTTTTTTTCTTTTATTATCCGCGACGCGTCACTTTATCTTATTTTGTAACGTTCACCAAACTCTATTATACCAGAGTCATAATTATGTTATAATTGCTTATGGTAGTGGAATTGCAATGGACCTTAATTACAAGGCTTGCATAGATTGCTGCACTACGCCAAGTTCACGACTGGTAGAATATTCTGCTTTATCCGATGGATGCTACCCCGTCCTTCCAATTATGCCGAGTTCATTGTCGCAACATATTCTGGGCAACGGGCCAATCCGCTCGAGCATAAACGTTACAGACACTACGATTGGCTGAAAAGCGTCAGGGGTTGAGACGCAGAGACCTGTGAACACAGCATAAGACATCCATTGGTCTGGCAAAGGAAAAAAAGGTGGCGTTGGAATGCGACGGCATGTGCCGCGAAATTTAAAATCGTTTTACGGCAGCCATAAAATAACCTGTTTAACCAGTCCGGTAGGAGCGCAGGAGCGTTTTGCCTTGCAAAATTCTTCTTGTTCGTCCCTTTCAAATCGTATTGCTTTTTAGGTCTTATACTTAACGAAACTTTTCTATCCCTTGTGCTTCACCCCGTCGATATAGTCACGGCGCTACAGGTCGCTTCAGTATCCAATATGGCCGACACAACCGTCCAATGAGCTCCTGAAACGGCCGCACGGAAAATTCAATTTAATTACCGGGAGAGACCGAGCGTGTCTTCATTGTACCTGACGATTCTCAGGGGACGACTGAGAAAACCGTCGCAAGGACGATTTCGAATAAACTTTTAGTCGCATAAGCGAGTGACATTGGCAACGTTGCGGTTGCTTCCTGGGACGTCACGAGGTCTCTGGAAGGGAATATGTGGTTGGAACTGTAGTATAGAAGGCGGGGTTGGATCTGTGTTTGCATCTCCACCCTCATGACACAGGCAAACATACCCCACCCTCTATCATCGTCGCGCATCGTTGCATACTAAACCCAATTCCCCTGTGTATCTACCGTTGCAGAATCCGTTCGGAGAGATGGAATTCGCGGAGATTCGAGGCGGCAGATTATAAAGGGTTACGCTCAAGTGCGAAGAAGTACAAATTTATTTATTTTATTTTTTTTTCTTCTTTTATTATCATTCTCTATATACCGACGGAAGGATGCCATGGAAATAATAAAATGTAACGGATACAGAGAAAGCGTGAGAGCTTTACGGATGCTGCACTGATATTCCGTAATTTTTCGTCGAAATATTCAATAAAATATAAATCACAGACATATCACTAGATCCTTTTCCTACAGTGAAATCTTTATTAAAATACAACATCCTTTTACTGGTTTATAACTCGTTTAGCAAACTCTTATCCATTATGAGAAACAATTTAAAGATGTTTTCTTAACATTAATCAACTTTTACTAGGACCTTTGTTGTATTTTCGAGAGAAAATAACGTCTGTTCCTCAAGAATGTATAACAATAATATTCGCGATCACTTCTGTTGTCACTCTCACTGTTTCTCTCTCTATCTTTCTGTTTTACCGACCGATTACGCGATTCGCACGTGAACTCTTGCGGGATTCGCGTCTCGCGCGAGTGACAGTCCATTTCGGCACAGACGCGCGGTTCAAAGGAGGTCGCGTGTCGTTGATCTTTTGCTGTGGGCACAGGTGTCGCGGGTCCGTTAGCGGGATTCGTCATTTGAATGCGCGCTGGTGACGCCAAAAGATATTAACGTGCGACTGTCCAATCGGGATTATTTACGACGCGAGACAGTTTTTCGAGGAGTCACGGGGTCACGAATTATTCTCACGTCGCGAATTTCTAAAATGTATAAAAAAAAAAAAGAAACGATGAAAAAAGTGTAGGCGTATCTAGTCTGGGTCATTGGGATAACATCGATGTTACATGTTGAGAACGAGTAAGTAAGCCACGGCCGATCGGGGTCAGTTGGAAAAAAGAATCATTTTAAAAATTACACCCATCTATCTCTTCTCCTGTGACGATCTTGTTATTTTCGTTTTCTTTTTTTTTTTTGTATTCTCTTTCACCTCGTCTCCTATCTTGTCTTCGACAAAACGAAATGACAGCGCGAGACAGATTGGTAGCTCGGAAGAAAAATCGCTGATCGACTTGATGTCTGTCTGTCGCAAATATAAGGCTTGACCCTAAGACGCGGGCGGGTTATCGTATTCAGTATTGACGCTCGCGGAGAATAGATAAATATCGATGTACCGGACGGTTGGACTGGCGAGTCGCACTGTCGCAAGGTCAAGTCGTTAAAATAGCTGGAATTCGTGGAGTGACGTGACCTTCGCTTCCTTTTCGCGGATCGTCGAATCCCTTGTCGACCTGGGACGGGTTGTCGCAAGGCGGGAATTCTATTGAGGATGCGCCCTTGAATTCTGCGCTAGGAACGTATATGTATATAGGATGTATTATAAAAAAATATTAAATATTTCAAAACATTGAATTTTTGTCTAAGAAATACATCTTTTTTTATGTCTCTAATACAGTGATACTGAAAATATTTGAAACGTTTAAAAAAATATATATTTTTTACAATGTATAAGACTGTACGAAACGAGAAATTATAATGATTTACACCGTTTACTTTTTATGCTTTTCAGTACGTTGACAGTGCGACGTTTTTTTTTTTTCTTTCTTTCTTTCTTTAGTCCTGTCCTTCTCTCGACTCTTTTCGCTTTGTATCTGCTGATGATTGGCAATGCTCTACGAGCCGCGGGAGGTACAGGGAATCCAGACAACGGCTTAAATGGCCGTCCCGTTTTATTTTATGATTTTACTGCAGTTGGCTTCGTGCACAGTTGAGAGCAGAGTTGCGCAAGCTTGTTGAGAAGTTGTTCATCTCCTTTGAAATTACTGGAATATATCATATTAATTTTCAAAATTCATTGCGAAAGCTTTGAGGTTTGAATCTTGGCTTGAACTTCGTCGGTATCGACGACCGTGCGACCGTCGAGGCGTCGAAACATTTATGACGTCTGACTGAAGCCAACATTTTTTCCAAAATTCTGGTATACTTTGTTGGTTAACTCAAAAACATTTTTTTTGTTTTTTATCATCTCAGGGATATCATCAAGATAGAAATCTGCTTATGCAGTGACAATGTGAAAAATCTTTATTACTAAAAATTCATTCGTACGTTTATCTTGTTTCAATGTCTCAATGTATACCTTGTGCGGTAATTAAAATTTAATTTTTTCTAGTTCTTTTTTCTTTGGAAATACTGGTCTACGATAACGATCGATTTTTATTAGTTCAGATAGTTGTCAATTAATTGGATTATTATGCCAGTTTAATAAAGTAGTTTAAAAAAATGTCAAACATCCTTGAAAATAAAGGTTATATAAGTTTCTACGAAATCAGACAAAATTGGAAAGTAATTTGTTGAAAAAAACGACTTCCTTCTGTAACTGGAGAAGATTAAGAGAACTCCTCGGGACGCATCGTCGCCTAATAAAATGACGAGGCAGTCAGCCGCCATGATCCCCCGACCCGTCGACCCCCGTACGTTCCTGGGTTCTCCCGGAGGGAGGGTGGGAAGGGCCGGGGGTGAACCTTATTGATTTTTAGGGTGACACTGTCAACCGGCGTTGAGTCCCGCGATGGGAGACTTTGAAACGTGAAAAAAATGACGCGGAGCGACACGCGCGAAAAAACGTCTGTCCACGAATCGACCTGACGAACGGACCTATCCCAGCATCACCAAGACCCTCTGGTAATTCCTAGTGCAACTGATTCGGCGCCTCTGGAATTTACGTACCGTTCGGTAAAAGTGCAGTGTGTGGAAGAGTGACAGAAAATAGTAACTGTGGCGAGGTGCAGTGATGTGGTTGGGGGTGCTTTAGGCGCAGGGCCGTACTCAGTCGTATTGTTAGTTGGGGCGAAGCGCGCAGGGAGCCCGCGTCTTTCAAAACTTTTCTTGAAAAAATCAATTATCGAGAGACGCTTATACGATAATCCTTCAATTTTACATTCGCTACCAACGACGACAAAACAAACTTTCAGTCATTATCGGATTACTACATTCTTATTTCTACGATAACTCCATCGTACTTTTGAAGTTTCAAAAATTCTATAACACCAATGCTACTGTAATAGTAAATCATTTTTGTTTTAATTCCACCAACATTATTTCTTTCGAAGAACAGAAATAAACGTACACGAGTCAGGCTTTTATTCGTTTCTGGAAAAATGACGGAACGCGCAACGTTGCCTTGGCAGACGGGCGGGCACTAGGTGCCGCAGAAAGTACACGGCGTGTGGTTGAGTGGCAAAAGCGTCAATCGTCTCTCGGCGATTTCTGAGTGCTGACGTCGCGCGGAGTACGCTGGTAAAACGCAAAACCGTGCTGACCAATTAAGGTGAGCGTGCGATTAAAGTAGAGAGAGAGAGTGAGAGAGAAAAATAAAAAAGTGAAGTCAAGTCCGCAGACGTTACACAGTTTTAGATAGGGTCGGTTCTCTGCATGCAACAGGCGACATCGCGTAGCCAAAGTTTCCGATTACGCGATCGAAACTTACTTGGACAAGTAATTCCTTCTCGCGGCGGACATAATGGGCCGTCGGTATTGAAAGACGCGACCAAGTATGAAAGGCCAGACCCGTTTGGCAGGCGATTTAGCATCGACGGTTCCGCGTGGCTTCAACGTAGTCAAACTTTCTCACGGAGGAACTTGAAAAGATTTAAAGTTCCAGCGGAATTATAAATCGCGCGATTCGGCTACCAAGTTTCTTTATCGGCGTCAAGTCCTCGTCCAGTTCTTCGTCCGCCTTTCCTTTACCATTCACGACCTTCTATACGCTTCTGCTATAGGTACCTATGGGAGTGGGAGTTGTGCTCCCGTCAGAATATTTACTGGTTCGATTTTGCAAAACGTATATCCAGAAAAGAGTGGGAAAGCCGGGACTTTCACAATATCACTTTTGTTACGTGATAAACCACTTCTTTCCTATCTCCTTCGACTCTACCTTGCTGCTCTTCTCCTCGTGTTTTTAACCTCTGACCCTTCACCCCCATGCACTTCGGTAAGGTAGAAGATACGGCGGTCGCTCTGAACTAGACTTGCGCCAAGCTTGGATCATCCGCGGTGTGAAAAATAAGGGAGGGAGAAATTGTCCAAGCCCCTCTCTCAGTGAACTTTCACCCCTTTAATTTTTTCTTGACGATTTTTTTTGCACGATCCCTTCTCCATTCCTTCGACTCTTTCGACCAGCCTCGAACAAGCAGTCTGCCTGTAACCAAAGGGTGCTGGGGCATCGTGCTGTCAACTTTAAGAGGGTTGCAATGTGCCAGTGCAGTGGGTGGCGACAGTGGTAGTGACGTCGTTGGTGGCGTCGCGAGGTCGACAAAAAAGGAGACCCCGTCCCAGAGTGTTTGTGTGTATTTTGCGTGGTTTAACGGGGGTGGCAGATTAAGACCTAAGGGTGGCGGTATGTACCGCATCTGCTAAAAATGGCAGAGTGTCGCGGCGTGCGGACGCGGAATAATATCTCTCAGCGAGCTAAGAAGAAATCCAGTTGACAGTCGGGTGCGGAGAGGTGGCCGAACACGTGGTGAGGCCTGCTCGGGAGATTAGCAGCAGCATATAGACAAGGTGCGTGTGCGAAACGCGCCGGCCCTGGCGCACGTGCATACGTGTGTTTCCGAAAGTCATTAGTTGATACACGTGTGAGTGAAAATTACGTGTACTACGAGGGAGGGAAAAAAGTTAAAATAGTGAAGAAAGATATTCAGACGGAGAGAGCGTGAAAGAATAAGAAAGAAGATACGCGGAGCTTAGTGCGAGAGGGATGAATTAATGAAAGTCGAAATAAAAACGTGTGCGAACCGCTGCTTAATTGATAATTACGTTTTGGGAATGTTTGTGATGTTTTTATTTGTTTTACTAACTCTTGTTTGTAAAGTCTTCGGACACATGAGAGAAATATACGGGTTTTACGGTGCAGCTATTTTTTTGTAATTTTTTTTTCAAAAATTGCTCCTTGAACGAGGCTATTATTTTTATACCTTGTTACACCGGTTGCATTATTATCGACATTTTCTAGCCATATAAAAATCATTTAACTTTCCGTTTGTTTATTGAATGGAGTGATTGTGGTGTTTTGGGTTATTAGTTTTGAAATGTTTTAATGATTTGTGCTTTTCTGAACTTGGTAATTACATTCAAAAGTGTTTGGCTCTCTGTACGGGGTTGCATTATTGTATGGGAATTGTTAGTTTTTCATGGCGTGACGGTATCCAATATATATGGCAGTGGAGCCTCTTGAACGTGACACGGCCCTGACCAGGATCGTCTGTTGACTCGCGTAGTGTTTATTCGCGCTTGTCTCTCCTCCTCTCCCTCGCGCCGGGTTACTTGTGTTTGGGATATCGCGATTTTTTTGCAATGTGACGCTAGAATGAATGAAGAATAATATAATGTCGGGCTCCTGCACGTGCGGGTTGGCAGGTTGGCGTGAGGAGTGCCGCGCAAGTGACGCGAGACCGTTCTGAAAGACAGAAACTCGACCAAAAATGCCGGCAACGCGAATCCACGACGGCCCCTTGTTTCCAAAAGGATTGACATTTTCATGCACTGGTGAACTACGACAGACTGGATCTCACGGCTACTGTTATCGTGGCGTATGAAAGGTTCTCGCGGTGTGCAGATCGTGCTGGGACTCGCGAATTGCGTTTTGGTGCTTATAGGTTAGGTCGCCGGCACATAACCTACGCGTGGTTTTATGCTCGTTATAAACAAGTTTGGTGCGGGACTACTGAGTGTGAGATACTGTGTGAATAATTTACGAGAATCTGGTGGACGCGTAGGCTCCTGGTGGAGCTTTGCGAAGGAGTGTGTTCAGTGTGATGGAATGAGCCTGTCGTCGGAGAGACAATGAAGGCCAATGGAACTAACAATGGTGATTGATGTTTTCTACTTTCTAGTACTAGGATAGTATTAGAATATAAGTTCAACTAATTCTGTGATGGATGATCGTTCTTAATGCAAATTTTATATTACAGGCTGTAGCCGACTGAATACACCACTGGCAGCTACTACCACACTGGAGGACCCAGGGACTCCTGCCTCCTGGAAGGGCCCACCGCCCGGTTCAGAGGCTTCTCCATTTACTCCAAACTCTGTTGGCCAAGGTGGGGGCCCACCATCGGGTCCCTATAATAATACAGGAGGTCCACCAAGCAATACGGGTGGATTTCAGGGTCCAAGCCCGTTCCCTGGTGGGGCGGGCAGTCCTGCTGGAGCGCCTCCTTATCAAGGGCCTCCACCAGGATCAGCGACACCTCAATATACTGCATCTCCTGCACCAAGTGGCTCTTCCACACCAGGTCCAGGACCACCTCCAAATTCTGCTGGATTTCCACCGCCACCAAATAACTCAGGTCCTCCATACAATGGCCCTGGTCCAAGTCCATTCGGATCACCATCAGGTGCACCACCACAATTTGTTGGTCGACCAGGTTCTTCTGGACCGCCATTTGTACCACCAGGGGGAGGCAATCCTCACTTCCCTTCGCCAGGACAACCTTTTGGCGGACCTCAGTATGGAATGCCCCCTGGAAGTCCATTTGGACCAGGGGGCCATCCTATGGCAGGTCCGATGGGTCCTGGACATCCTGCGATGATGGGCCTTGGTGGCCCAGTAGATAGAATGGATCAAGGGTGAGTAAAATAATAGAACATAGTCATACACCGTGCTATGACGTTATACAAATTTTCAATATTCCATCTATATGTTTCAAAGCAAGAAGTATGGTACAGGATATCGTAACATAATATCTAACTAAAAGCTCTCGACTGATTCGTGAAAGACAATACTAAAAAATGTAGTATCTCGTGAAAATTAGCTCACTCAAAATGTCCCTAGATCTCCCTAGCTGTACATAAATATGCGAGAAAAATTTTAAGGACAATGTGCTAGCATCAAAAGGATGCAAAAAACAAAGAAGAGGAAGAAAAAAGCGAACGTCCCCACCAGGAAGGTACTGCCGGTTATTACAGTACTGACAAGCTGATAAAGTAGCGCCAGCTAATATAATCAGTTTGTCCTGGGGACACTCTTCTGCATAAACCTAATTAACGATGTCAGCCTTGACTCCTCTTATAGTTTTGATGATCCCCTCCTTCTCGCCAAGAACGAACCGAATACAGTGCGAGTACAATGCGATTATATATCGCATTCCTGCATTCATTATTACTTTTATAATTAGAGGATGATATTCTATAAAATTACCTATCTATTTGCCTAACATTATATGAAACTTTGGAAGGACGGAAATCTATGCTCTTTGGCTGTTATGTTGCTGCGCCAGGACACATACCATTCTCTGATAGTAGGTGCCTATGGCTTACAGGTAGTCGTTGTTATTTATTGCTCACCCTGTGGTTGGTCCACATTCTTACTGATAGCTCACCACGAATTCTTGGCATTTACACCCCTTTAAAGCGGCTCATTCTTTATTGACCCTTAGGGCAAAGGCTGCTGGAGTAAAGCAAAAATATAGAAGCAAATGGAAGAAATTTACAGAAATAAGCAGCAATGCAGTCTTGACGTAACGCGGTATATACCGAGTGTGGAAAGTAAAAAGTATTTAGTCGAAAGGGGGGAAATTCAATTAATTTGTAATATGCGAATGAACGAGTGTTCGATAGCCCTTGAAAAATGGAACAATTTAATTTTTAAAGAGACTCGAGGAAAGGTACTCTACAGACATTTTTGTTGTGGATTGTACTTTAGGGCGGGGGGAGGGGGGAAGGGGGGGGGGCGCGTTACGTAGACTTTTGTCGAAGATTGTACGCGACCCACCTCTCTCCCCTCCCTCTTTCTCCCTAAAGCCCTCCTAGCCACCCCGTGTTACAGGAGGGATGTTCAGGGGGGGCTCGAGGAGAGGGAGTAGGAATACGACGGTTCTCATGTTTCCCGTATTTTAATTTTTCACATTATTTCGTTGCTGCCTGCGAATTATTTATCGTAAGCTCCTCGCGGTTTATTGAATGTCCCTCCGCGTCTCCCTTTATCGCCAAAATAAAGAAAACGACCGAAGACAAGAAAAAACGAAAAGAACGCATAACGAAAATGCAAATTCTCATCAGTAAAACTAAAGGTTCAACATTTTTTATCTCATTAAGAAAACTAGATTACATTTAATTTTCAAAATAATTTTCCGCCGCGCATTCAGTCCACAAAAAAGAAAAACGTCCCACGAATAATCTCCCTTGATTAAAATTGTTTCCATCCTCCACTAGAGCACACCGCGAGACTGTAAAACTGACTGTTTTACCGTGAAACTGTGAAGGTTTCGACATTTTGTTCTCCAGTTTTTTTTTTTTTGGGTTCTTTTTCCTTTCTTTTTTTTTTCAAGGGAAGAAAATCGATTGAGAACCGTGGCGAATCCCTGGTCTCCTCCACCCTCCACCTCCTCGGAAGATCCCTGTTCATCCGTTCGTCGGTCCATCTGTCCGTCTGTCCGTTCAACCATCCATGCGTCTGCCACCTCCGTTTACACGTTCGCGTTTAGCCTCGAACGTCAGAATCTTCGCAAACTCGACTGCGTTACGTATGAAGAGAAGGCGATGAAGGAGGAGGTGAGGGGATGTTGTGGGAGGGTTGCCACGAGTGACGATGTGGGTGAGGATACTCTGGTTAGGGATTGCCAGGAGGGAGGGTCTCTAGAAAAATGTCACCCCAGGTGAATACTTTTTTTCTCTTGTTCACGCTGTTCGCAGGGACGAGAGAGAAGCAATGTATAAGAAGGACTTTCCTATTAGCAATTGGCATTTGCGTCCCAAAATATTTACTCCTACGAGATTAGCCAAGATCCAGGGAAACTTGCTGATTCGAAATTTCGAGCTTGGAACTGCGACGTCTGGTTACAATAGAAATTTGTATTTGAACTTGCGTCATACAGATTCTAGTACTCGTACCGGTAAGCTAGAGATATGTTTGCTACTTGACTAGAGCAGTTGGTTTTGTTAATTCCTGATTCTCCCGTAGGATGTCAGGCGTTACTAATGGGGATGCAGTTAGGGATGAAACTTGTGGCGCCGTGAAGTCGGAGAAGAGGGGAGGATTGCTTTATTTTTTTTTTCCTTCATTGACATATATAGCCCTCGTATGAAAATTGTTACGTAAACAGATGTACCGCTTTGATTAGAATATTTTAAGAAGCTTGTTTTGAAAATTAATTGAAATTCTGAATTCGAGGTACTTGAGCGTCTCAGTTCTTGATGTGCATTATTAACCAGAGTGGAAGTACAGGGTGGAAAAAGATAGTATTGATTTTTACCGATATTTAGCCGTGGAATTATCCCCTCCCTCCTTACTCACTCTTCGACCCTTTCTCTCTTTCTCCCATGAGCCTCCCTTCCGTCTTTCCTCACTTCATCCCCTCCTGACGCGGTGAACCCTTCGACTCGTACCCTCTGCCACCCTCCTCGGGATCCTAGGAAAGACGCTAGGCGCTCAGAAAATCTGAATAGCTATGACCCGGAAGGACGTTTCTATGCTAAACACTCCTGGTTGGCTTGTGCACTGTAGGGGGGAGGGTGGTAGGAGGAAAAAGTAGTTTCTGCGAATTAAATATTGTTTGTTACAGAGACGTGAGGTTAAAAAAAATTTTTTTCTTCGTGTCTTATTCAATTATTGCGAACTTTGAATTTTTTGATTTTAAACCGTCCGAGAATGATTACTCTGATAATGTGAGTGACACGATGTGTCGCGAGGATGAAAATATCATGGGATCAAGGATTGGCTAAGAAGCGTCGCGACGCCTCGGAGTTCAGTTGGGGGGTTGCTAGTCGTGAATTTCAAGTGTGACACACCAACGTAACTGCCACCCTTCTATACCTGTAAGCGTCGTGTATATATGTATGGCTCTGCAGGGGTTGGCGCTGCCGTTTAGCTGAGAAATGAACCCCGTCTTTAGACAGTGGCGACATCCTACGACGGTCTCGTCAACTTGCCGGAATCAATCCTCGCCCACCGTTCCGTTGATATCATTTGGGATCGGCTAATCGCGGGGTAGTTTCTCCATAGGGGTAGGCAGAACAAGAACCTCTAATTTACAGAAGCGAGAGAGCTCGCCTTGCGGCGTACACTCCTTACTAAAATTCAAATGTTTCAACGGGAAAGTTTACGATGCAGTCTAGCCGGCGCGACGCGCCTCCGTCCTCCTCTGCTGGCCTCTTCGTCACCACCTTATAGTTTTCCATCGTCTTCTTCACTTTATTCATCCATTTTTTTTTTTTTTTACATCCTCTTTCCCTCTTCATCCTGCTTCCCTCGCCCTGGACACACAGCAGTGCCCTATGACAACCCACATACATTTCTCTATTTTACGTCACGGCAGTCGTAAACGTCAAAAGGGGTAAAGGAGCCACCCTCACCAATACCTTCCTAGTAAATCACCCTAAACAAATGCATATTATACCTATACCTATCACTATTGTAGTATCAGTTATCTTAAAAAAAAAAAAACATTAATAATAGATGCATAGCAAACGCATTGATTTCACCTTTAGTACATTAGCATATGTTTACATAATAATTGCGACCTCCCCCCCTCCCATTCTCCCACCCCCTTCCCCCTAAGTCCCACAAGGACCGTACCCCATATCTAACTCTCGTACCCGTAAGAATTTACTGTAAGGTTCAGTCGAGCTTTAGCCAAATACAAATGGTTTTCTTTATAATCCATCCACCATACAGTTACTTATCTTCCATACTTAACTTAAAGGTTGTCCCGCAATCTCGTTACGGTTTTACCTGGCAGGCCACCATGGAATCCCACTATCAGACGTCATAAATGTTTTTATATTCCTACGTTCGTCCTGGTCGTCCTTAACGAGTTTTGTCCCGAACAAGAACCGATCGGGGCACCCCGTCGGACCCTAACGGTACAACGTTCACCCTTGGCTTAAGCCCACAATCGAAACTACAGTACGGTTTACCAATTGGCGAGACGGTACGTACAGTTTCTTTGAAAAGTAATCAATGCATTACCTTTTATCGATTATGGCGATGCAAACTTTCATTTGTTTTTCAACGTAATTATAACGACGTTACCCAATGTCCGATGATTACGTCTTTACGATATACGCATCCTTTATCGAATCTTTATCGCGCATTACGTTAACTCTTTATCCGTGAAACATAATCGTAATACGTAGAAACGGTGCTTATCCAAGTGGGCGATTGAGCCAATATCTATATATATATATACTGATAGCGTTAGGGTACAGAAAGGCTTCAGCATGCACATACGTCTATTTACATGCATGATGTACATAAGTTTTACAACCCCCCTCTCCCCCCTCTCCCCCCAATACTCTTTTGCCTTCATTCTCTATCGTACTGGATATATGATCGTTATGTTATGTACTCTGCTTGGGTTAGCCTTCTCACCCTGACGTACAACTCTGAGTGAGTCACTCTCGATTCTTCGAACAATCGCGCATCTGGTACCACCCCTAATGTCACGAAGTAACCCCAGATGCTGCGGACTGTACCAGAAACCATATTGGAGGGGTTGCGGCGAAGCGTCGCGAAATTGGCATGCGCGCCCTTTTCTTCCCAATGTTTTTGACGCTCTTGTACGTCCACCTGCCGCCTCCCCCCCCCCCCCCCCTCATTCGAGCCTTTTCGCTATGGGGTTGTCACTGTGCGAACGGGTACAGGAGCCATGCTTTCGAGCATCGTCACGTCCACACGATCTTTGGGGTGATTCCTTCTTTGGGAATGTTTTTCCACGAGAACTTACTATATTCAAGGACGTTGCGTATAAATGTCACGTGATATTCCTGCGGGATTACTTGGTGTCCGACGGAGGGTAGTTTTTTTTCTGCGAATTGATTCAGGCACGTTTTCACGATTAAACGTTTCTCCGTGGTATTCGCTAATTGGCAAAAGGGAACTGTAGACGCGGCACGTGGAGAACGCAACGGGAGCTTCTTGCTATTTGTGTTTGCAGTCGTTGCGCGTGTACATGGGAGCCTCCTCCGTGTTATTCCCCTATTCGAGGAAGTGCATACGCGTTCCGGCTGCGCAACCCTTTATTACCGGGAGACCCTGGTAGTCGGCGGGTGGGGGGTGTGTGGCTGGTCGGGGCTCGCGAAAAATCTTGAAAATTAAAATAGTTACCCACCGCGACGACTAATGGCTCGCATTCTTTGGCCGATAATGCCGGCCGCAAGTGCGTGCTGATTGCGCCGAGCTTCCACGAGTGGTGACGCCTGGCGTTCGGCCAGGGAAAGAAAAAGGCTCGGTTTACTCGCTTTACGCTTTTTTTTTTTTTACCGCATAAACACACCCTGACTTATCGTTCAGGGTGACTTTGCTTGTCTTCTGACTTTTTTTTTCTTTTGTTACGGGAAAAATTATCTTTACGTATCCATTAGTGATGTATCACGTGCGGCCCCCCCTCCCCCCTCGCCCCGCCTTATATTCCCATACTAAGGTAATTAGTCTGATTCGACCTCGACGAACGATCATACGGATGGAAATGTCGATTCTTAAAAGACCTCATCGCGTAGGATGAATACCTTGTCGTAAACCCCGTTAGCGCAGGTCATGGTGTTATTAAAGACAATGAAGCAAACTTTATACTGCCGTGGTACGGGGCCAATTACTTGGCAATTAGTCGAGCAAGCAACAAGTGAGCATCGCCACAACCCCCCTGCCTGCCCGGTTGCTTGTGTTTGCCTGTCTGCCTTGGTCCTGGTTAACCTACAACCTCCTCGCAAGCCCCGTTCAAAGACTCACGTGCCTTGCTGCCCAAGACGGTGCCCGGAGACGCGCATAAAGAAAAAAAAAAAAAAAAGAGACGTCGTGCTCTGAAACCGTTAGAGCGCAGGTCCATATACTATACATACGTCACTGGTACCACCCTCGGGCGACGTTGCCACCCCTTGCTTAAGGGATGCTCTCTTTTTGTTTTTTGTTTTTTTTTTCCACTGTTGCTCGAGTCTGCCATTCGATTCTCACCTTCTTCCTGGTAGCGTCAGGAGCCTCTCGCGATATTTTTTCTTGGGAAAATTATCTCAACGTGGATAGTAGGGATCTGAGCGTGTATATATATATATATATATGTGTGTGTGTGTGTGTGTGTATGTATATACACTGTGAGATCCATATACCGATATTTACGTTGTGTACACCCTTAGACATTCAGGTAGGTAGCTGCCGAGAGCCTAGGTACTGTGCACTCCGTGCCAGGAGTTTTACCTGTGGACTCCTCTGTAATATTTATTGGAAATCGCATGGTCATTGATAAGTCATTGATACCTCTCCTCCCCCTCGCCCCCGCGCCCTCGTCGCTTCACCCCGTCCTAGGATGATGGACTGTTATCAGTAACTCATGTCCACGGTACCTGATAACCTTGCTGCTTAATTGCTTTGCCAATTGGGCTAGTATCGGACAAATCTAAACAGGGGTGGTTTACTGGCTTTAGCGTTTCTTTTAATTGGTCACCCCCTGCCGTTCGACACCCTGGAAGCTTATTTAGACGAAACCGTGTAACGAAGTGGCAGACGAAGCGCGGAGCTACGAAGTGGTTCATAAATATTAAAGCTTGTAGAGAGGGGTGCGAGAGAGAGAAAGAGAGAGAGAAAAGTAAAGGGTGAGTCGCTTTTGAACGGTCCTGTATCCTGGTTACCACCATCACCCCCCGTGAAGGTGCTGGTACTGATGTTGAAGGTATATATATATATATACGTTCGGTATATATATATACGTTCATATATATAACATAGTACTGGCTGTACTAGCAGGTAGGGGGTTATGGCGAGGGCCTGCAGGGGGCTGCGGCGGGCGTTTTTCAAATAATTACATCGGGCTGTAGTGGTGGTGGCGGGTTGCCATGGCAACCACAGTGCCTTCAACCTCCAGCCAAGGCAACCGACCACCGCAACCTACCCGGACGAACTCTCCTTCCAACTCCTCCTCCACGCTCTCTGTACCAGGTCGTTTCTACCTACATATATATATATATATATATATATATATATATATATAGGTATAAGCCAACTGCGCGTTCCCATTTTCATTTATCAGTCCCTTTACTCTTGTGTTTTGAACGAAAAATTTTCAACGATAGCACCCACAAGACTTGACTCCGCGACTGTCGGTCTGCACGAAACTTCTCCGTTCCATTGTTATGTCGGCTTCACACGAGCACGGTCCGCTTCGCGATAACTACGATAGTCTCTATCTGTCCGATATGAGAATTAGGTCGATTCAATTAGAACCCTGGTTCGACTATCAGCCTGGGAATAAATGCAGTCTTTTATCTAGTTTTTTTTTTTTTTTCTTTAATACAAGTTTTCTATATTTCATGGTCTCGTCAGAGCTACCGCTACTATGGTACACGTCTTTATCGAGTGTCTAACAGTTTTCTGTATCCTGTCGACCTTACCACCCTAGTACCTTGGGTCAAGGAGGACTCTGGGGACAGTGGTTGCAGAGTGGGGTCAGTTCGCGACTCGACCACCTGTGGAACCACTGGTACCATCCGGTTGCTCCTTCTGCGTTTGACCTGCCTGCACGCATTTGCCACTCCGTTACTGCTGCTTCGTGGATGACGTCGCGCGATCCCCGTTATCAGGTTCGAAGTGGTCCATGTGGTCAGAGGGTGCGGTTCATTGGTGCTACTTGATTAAGTATTCCTGAAAGGAAGAACGAGGGCTGGCTCGGATCTGGTAAAGTTTCTAGGGTAATTTCAAGCGTTTCGTCTTCAGGAGTATTCAGGCGTACAAGTATCTCAGGCGTTTCGATGAAGTTGCAATTATGGACACTGGTTCGCGTGGCAGTAGGTATCTGGTAGCTGGTCAAAGTTCCCCATGATTTGTGGTTACTAGTGTAAGGCGAGTTTTTGACTTCGATATCAGGGACCTGGGTTAGCGTTAATAATACGCCTGATCTTCGTGATCTCGTTCTGCTTCTCGCACTTAATTGCTTGGAATGTTTATTTGGCGCGAGTGTACGTTACTGCGCTCTGATAGTGTTATCATTAACGTCATTCATTCAGCAAGGTGTTATACCCGGAGCTTTGCGCTCTATTAATCGGAGATTATACTATTCATGTTCTATGACTCTTAGTGGGCTTGTCGAGTGGCTATTAGATTTTCTCTCTAGACCACCCACGGATTCTAATCACTCGTTCGATAACGTTCAATCGGTCGGTTCGCGATTGTTTTATGATCGGGTATTTGTATCGGACCACGGCTCTTCGTTATCGTGTCGATAGATCGATTTGTGGCGCGAGTGACGAAAAACAATGGAGAAATGACGTCACTCTTGATTTACCAAAAATTACGTGATCGTTTGACGTTTTGAATTTCGCGCCAAAAATGCGCACTGTCCGCACTTCGCTATGGACTCTCCTTAAGGTGCATTCACAATCACTTTTGTTTCGCTCGTGAATTATTTAGATGTTTTTTTTTTGGCTTGTGTGTCTTGGAGGTTGGTAATGAATTTTTTTTTTTTTGTTCTTTTGTTATTATTTAGGGATTGCTCCTATAAGTGACGTCATGTTGACTCCTGGAGTCTTCGAGTACCCTGATTTTACTGGCGACCTGGAAACTCTTATCTGATAATTGATATAAAAATCACTAGGCGACCGGTCGGCTTCGCGTTGCGTGAAAATATGCCAGACAAATTCAATGAAGTTCGGTGTGAGCTCAGCCTTACTTTGATCCTAAGCTCCCACCTGTATTCCATTCTCATCGGGCGAGAGAAATGGGAATCCCCCAGAGGGAAGAGAGAGGCTCTCGGACGTCGAACGTGCCGCTTCGGCGCTGTCAGCTTTTTTGCTCCAATCCACTAGCTACACCTTGCGAATCATTAATTATAGGAAGAGGCCAATCCAAAGCTTAATGTCGTAATCTCAGCTGACTGCCCATCGAATTCACTGATGAAAATTAGGCTCCGTTCACACCTAACTCAACCTCCACATCCTTGTATATGGGTTTCTCTTACGTAAGAATCTCTTTATTTTTTTTTTTTTATTTTGCTCGTTAGCCGCATAATTAGTATCTTGTTTTACCGCAGCGCAGCAGCACCGTCGATACCCACCCTCGACCGACTTCGGAAACGTATTATTATTCCTGATACACGGATCTTCAACGTTGGTTGTTTAGTCCTGTATGGTGACTGTATATACGCTATTAGTCAGCCAGTATCTTGTGGGTGGCTGAAAATCCCTTATAAGCATATATATATATATATGTGACCAGACTGCGCTATAATACCAGTCAGTTAATTGGCGCTTAACTGACCGTAATTAAGTTAACTTTCGAGCACGTGGGCGTCGAACCACGGAGATTAGCAAAGCGTTAACAACTTGACGTTTCCTAGGGGAGACAGCGACAGACATTTTCTCGTGGTTCAACGTAATGCTCGTGCTTTCAGATGGACGCGATAGGACACGTGATATCTTTGTTTTGGTCGGCACTGATTTATACTCTGATTCATGACGCAAGGCGAATCCAATCGTCCCGATGGAAATTCGAGTTTGAATTTCTTGTTTGGAACGGTTTTTCTTTTTTTTGGTTCGTTTTTGTTTCTCTCTACCCTACTTCATTTTTTGTTTCGTTTTTAACGACCAACGACTTATTGAGAAACATTATAATACAGAATCGGATTACCCGCAATCTCAAAAGGCTGTAACACAAAAGGCTTCGCGAATTCGGACGGGTGGCGCGTTTCCACGCACGCGACGCCCACGCGCAATCCCGTTTCTCTCGTACGCGTTAGTCCCTGTCTACTACCTGTTTCTATACCCGAGTACAGTCCACGGCAAATTTTCTATACTTGTTATCACAGGCGATTTATATTATTTCTCATTCCTACACGGTTCCTTCTGATGTACGTTCTCGTCAAGTTTTTCATCTTTCGAGTGCTTCTTTTTTTTTTTTTTTTTTTTTCAATTTTATTCTTCGTTCGAGCACACAACACGATGTCGCGCGAACCGATGACGTCTCGCTTCTACGTTAAGTAATACACGCGCCACTTATCAAGGATACGAAGAAGGATATCAGTCGCGCGACGTAATAGATCTTGTTAAGTCATGGTCGCTATGGAGGTCCTAACCTAACCTCAAGTACGTCAGGTAATTCACCTCCACCTTGGATTCTCCCGAGGTCCAGTCTGTTCACCTGTCTCCAAATCGACCTTCTGCTGAACCGATGGCTGCTTGTCTCGCCAAGTTACGCGTATACCTACGTACGAATACATTTCCATGTCTTAGCGGGGGGGGGGGGGGGGGGGAAGAATAAAAAAAAAAAAGATCATC
>JARPRG010000322.1:302868-345634 GCA_031001745.1 Hartigia nigra | reverse complement strand
CCCCCCCCCCCCCCCCCCCCCCCCCCCCCCCCCCCCCCCCCCCCCCCCCCCCCCCCCCCCCCAAGAAACAAAAAAAAAAAGATCATCGTCGTCCTTGACTGGGTCTCTCGTATCTCTCCTACTTGCGGACCCGGAATTCCTTGCTTTTTCAGGAGAAGCATTAAGCGGAGTTCGTTTATTTTGTTTGTATCTCTTTTTATTAAAAATTTTGTTTTCTTAAAACTTTTTTGTTGTACGTTACCGATAAACTTGTGCTCCGTCGGTAAGTAGGCGCGCGGTCGTATCGGCAATAATTTCGAACGGCGATATAAATTGGCCAAGGGGGATGATCAGTGGAAATAAATGAGGTCTTATTCCTCGGTGCGTCTGAGGGCTGGTTTGCGTCGTATTTTGGAGTCTCATTTTCTTCTGGATTTTCCTGGGAGTTCTTAAGGGCTCATGGAGATTCACTAGGTGGTTTACCAACCGCTGGGGGGGGGGGGGGATTTCTTTTTATAACTATTTAATATCCAAAGGGTCGGGGTTCAGCTACTTGCTCAAGAAGGATTTAATCAGCATATCTTGGAGACTGATCCACGGCTGACTTATCTCCCTTGGTTTCTTGTTATTAGACGAGAGATTCCGGGATAACTGGCAATGCTGCCGTCCTGTGTAATCTGTTAACGAGGCGAGAAATCTTGTTACGTTTGGATTTATCAATTAGAAAAAAAAAAAATTGAATAAGAATTTATCTGTCTCCTTATACTTTTTTTTTTGTTTTTTTTTTTTTAAATTCACATAAAACACACTGTTAAGTCAGTCTACATATCGTGGATCATTCAAAAATTATGGACGTTAAAAGCGCTTATAGCACGGTCAAACCGTGAAAGGTTATAATAACAGATGAATTTTGGTCCTTGGGTACGTCTGTCTCTCTCTTATTCGTCCGAGGACCCATAAGTCCCTCTCTGTCCCACTCACAGCCACTATACGAGACTAAAAATTCTTCAAATTTTTTAACCCTTCTCTCAATCGATACCAACGTACGGATTCGCTCGTGGGTGTCGCATATTTTGCGTTCCTCTTACGCAATTTACAAATCGTTAGCTCCTTCAATCTCTATCACTCGAGCAGCACAGTGTTTCGCAGTAAAAAAAAAAAAAAAAAAAAAAAAAAAACTTGTGACAGCTGTCAAATTCGATCATTGACAAATATGCACAATCCATATATCTATAGCTATCCCGCACAAAAGATCCCAGCCAATAACGTATAATACAAATCTGAATTTTCACCCGGATTCCCACGAGTCTCAAGCATTATTCCGATAATTGGTAAAAAAAATAAAGAAATAAAAATAAAAGGAAAGAAAAAGAAAAGAAGAAATGGCGAGAACTTTTTTTTTTCCGAGCGCCTAGGAATATAAAAATTCGGCCGGTTTCTCGAGATGTAGATGCGTTCTCAGAAGTGACCGTGGGTGGGACAAGGGGGGGGAAGCCTTGCGGGGCCAGGAAGGGGTCGCCGGTGGGTCCATACCTCGAGGCCCCACGCTTCTTCCCTTCCTCCTGCCTAACCCCACCATCGCCACCTTCTCTTCCAGTCACTGGCATCGCCATCGCCATCGCCACCGAATGCCTGTATATATACATATATACAAGCCCAGCGTTCGTACGGGCTTAGAGGGCGCGATCTGGAGTAAACAGGACGAAACTTTAGCGGGCCGACGATGCCGCTGCCCGTCGTTCTCGGTTCGCGCTGGCGATGATATAGTCCGGACATGGAAAAGTTCAGGGAGTCACGGCTGGCGCAACTCTTGTTCCACGCCTCTCCTATTGGTCCGCCGTGTATTCTTTGGATTCCTACGTTAGCTTCCTCCTCGTCTCGCTCCCGGCTATTATCGTAAATCCGTCCTTTTTTTTTTTTGTTTGTTTTTCTTCTTTTACGTTACCTCACCCCCTTGCTCCTCCTCTTAATTTTTACATTTCTACGTTTCTGCATGACCACCTCGATATCCTCCGTGTCCTATTATCCTGTCCTTCGTCCTTCCATTCCTCTATCGTGGTGTCACAACCTGCTAGCAAAGAGACGAACGGATATTCATTTTAACAACGAGAGGTTAGGTTCACGAATACGTACATGCCGTCTTCTCGTATCTGTCCCCTTGTGCTACAGGCTGTCCGTGAAATAAACGACAAATAAATATAATTAAAAAGGTTTTTAATATTCTCAATGGGCTCGTACACTCCCGTGGCTCTCTGTGCATTTTATACTTATTTTGCAATTTTCAGGAAAATACTCAGTCCTTCTCGTGAGTATCGCAACTGACCGTTGTATTTTTTAGCCGTAGGGAATATATATATATATATATATATATATATATATATATATATATATATATAATAATAGAGAAATTCATGGAGTTAAAAATTAAAAAAAAAAAAAATTTTTTCTTCTTGGACCAGGATTCAAGCGCCGTTGCGTCACTTCACAAGGCTTTTAATACATTGACGTGCTATTGGAGATATGAAAATCTTTTCTTTGGATACCGAGCGTGGTTGCTATTTTCAAAATTTTCGGATTTTCGGATTTCAACGAGTATGTACTCTGTCGAGATTTGATAAGAGTTATTAAAAAATATTGTCAATCAAAGGACTGACGTGCACGATGTACGGAAGGAGGAGGGAGAAAAAAGAGAGGATAAAAGCAAAAAAAAAAAAAATAAGAAGAAAGCCAAGAAAGGGGCAGAGTTATCGTTTCATTAGGACCAACGTTCCTCCGTTCCGTTTCCTCGGGTCAAACAATTCCTGGACAATATCTTTTCTCTCCGTTAATAGCCCGTTGGTCAATATCTTTTCTGCGACATGGCCTCTTCCCTTCACCTCCGCCACCACCTCCTTTTCATCCTCCTCCTCCCCCTTCTCTTCATCCTCGTACTTCTTATCCTCATTCCATACTCACCGTTTTCCCCTTCTTTCTTTCTTTCTTTCTTTCTCCCTCTTCATCTTCTTCTTCGCCTCACCCACACACATACAACCTCCTTCTACTTCACGTACACATATTCCATCTACGTCTGCTTATATCACATTAATCTACGCGTGTGTGAGTATATATCTATTCCCTATACATATACATATATATATACATACCTATAGATACTCACCTCCAATGTACACGGTGGTAGAAAAAGTACGTATCCCCTCGAGAGTAACAAGCATTCGGTATTTCAAGCCTATAAGCCATACATAAGACATGTAAAAATATTCATAGATCATCTAGTGACATTCGTCGTGACATTATTATGCCCCGCGTTAGCGCGATCCCGACCACCCAGTCTGTCTTTCTTCTGGCAGTAAGGGAAATCATCGAAAACGAAAGTCGTATCGCGAGCGTCCCGTAAGTTTTGCGCAATGCCAACGACGATATATCCGCCTTCGGAAGAGAGGGATCTCAGAGGAGATCGGTAAGCGAGACAACGGCAGCCGCCACGAAAAATTAAGCTGTCTCGAATCCCCGCGGTGCCGTTATATAACTGGAATAGTTTCCAGTTCGATGACGGTCAGCGAACCTCTGAAACCATCCGAGTGCACCTCGTTCAGTATGTATGTAGCTTTACAGGCGCGGGGAGTAAAACCGCACACGCTATATACTGCACGCTCCACCAAATTCATTTATATCGTTTAAACGGACGCTGCCGTTTGAGTTGCGCGCGGTTCCCTTCGTTTGCGGGCGCTTAGTGTACTTTACCTGCGTCGTATATTTAACGTGTATAGACACCCGTACGGAGAACGACCAAAGATATTCTGGATCGCGGACGAGGATGCCGGTTTCAGTGTCTTTTACAAAGCGCAGAATCCGTGTCAGGGATCCATGGTATTCGTTATCGGCTGTTATCGATCATACAGCGATACGCCGTAAGAGGTCAAGGAGGTGGTAGCTGCTGGTGATGATGACGATGGTGGTTGGTGGTTGGTGGTTGGTGGTTGGTGCTGGTGGTGGCAGTGTCAGTGGTGGCGGTGGATTGCGAGTGAATGGACGCGACTGGCTGGAAATATTCGTCGGGACGCGGTTACAGCGACCGGCTGGATCGCGTGTCGCTCTTATGCAAATTCGTTAAACGACGGTAGCGCCCGATTTCGTTGGCGTTGACAGCCTCGAGATTTTACGATTTTGACAATAGGGGCGTGTCGGTATTTCTGTTTTTTTTTTTTATGGTCCCGGTAGATATGAGACGGTGGTGAGGGAGGGGGGGGGGGGGTGGCGGCGAAGTAAATTTGGTTCGACACACTGACGATCTAATACCGAAAGACAAGGTTTTCTGTGAAATAAAAGATAACAGAGAAAACAAAAAAATAATATTAAAAGAGGAATACCTACGGTCGGTAACAAGGACGCGTACTCGATCTTTTCGGTGACGTCTCGTTAATATGTCGATTGGCGAATTTCTGAATGGGAATATACTGTGAATAATATTTTTTTTGTTTTTTTTCTGAGACACCCTGTGTGTACATCTTTCTCCCTCCCCCTTCTCCCACTTCTCTACCATCACCACCCTCGTGTAATATATTTATGTAGAATAGTAGATACTTGTACATAGACGGTCAGGTATATGTATGTATAAGCCAGGCGGCGGAGGTGGAGTTGTCGGCCGCTATACGCACATACGGCCAACACACTCAAAGGAGGACCTCACGCACACCGTCACCGTTACACTTGTCCGTGGTACGCGCTCTTATCAGTGGCTCTCAACCTCGTGATAACAAAGTCTTGTGTACACTCGGTATAGGCTGTAGGACGCTTTAAGACGGAAATCAAGATTTAAGCGATGTATGCTAATACGGGACTTTAGTATGCGTCCCGGTCTGACCGTCTTATGAAAATTTTCAATTTTCGTTTTTTTCCGCGACTTTCCGCCGGAAATAAATGTTAATCCATGTAAGCACGTATCTTCGATCTTTTGTCGTATGGATGACCGTTCGTGAACTCAATGATTTTTATTTTATTTTTTTTTACACGTACGTATAATCAGTCATTATCAATATCGATAGTCTATATCTATATATATATACGCGTATACTACGCAGAGCCATGACTGTACTCGTTGCTACCCTTTTCGTTTTCATTCATTCAAGTTAACTCCACCCCTCTGCACAGGTAGACCAGAGCTGAAGAGGACGTAAGAATAGCGTGCAGGAACGATGATACCAAGAGACGGGCTTTCAGACAAAGCCAGACGGGATCACCCTCTGTATTTCCGGCAGTCCCATTGGATCTTCGAGATCTCGTACGGAATTTCGCGCGATTCTTCCCGAAAAGCCAGAGGAGCTAAATTTACCCTCGGCCCAATCGGGGCAGGCAGGCCAATGTAAATGTAGCGAGGGAATAAAGCGGGGAGACAAGACCAGGGTTGCCGTTAGCGATCCCCAATTACGGCGACAGCCTTCCCCTGTGCCTAACGTCGTCATTCTGATCGGACTCGCTCGAACTTCATTAGGCCAGCAAAATTATGCCAGCTATTCGTACCAAGGTTGCCCGTCGTCGTTGGGGGCGCCTTTTCGAATAACCCGTGACAAACGAACCACGCTGTTCCGTCCTTCGCTCCTGGATACTTCGGTGGTTCGTGTCTCGGCTAAGTACGCGTATCCGGCTTGAATCCACGAATTTCGTTCTTCTCTCATTCATTCCCGGTAAACGCAAACTTCTCATTACATATCAGTTCCTGACTCTGAGGATGCTGGTGGAAGATCTGCTACAGGCTAAAGTCTCAATATTATCCACAATGTTAGCTGCCAAGCTAAAATGCCGTCTCACACGGTGCTGCGGAGTAGGTAAAAGCCTATGGAGTCGTGGAGTCGAAGTGAAGTGAAGGTATAGGATATGGTTTCACGGCGTCGTCTCTTGGAGCTGCCTCGGCGGCAGAGCTTGGTACGAAGCTGAAGCTGGGCGTTTGGTAATGTTGGCGTTGTAGGTGAGCCACAGGGAGAGGAGGACAATACTATCGCCGCTGACTCAGTTTATGGTTGATCATTCGACCCTGGTTCTATATATGTAGCTATGTGCATATAGTACGTACAGTGGTATTCATTTAGTATATAAGTACCATCCCTGTGTATCTATGCTAGCTACGTATACTCCGTATAGATATATATTATATATATATATATATATATACATTTATATAAGCTAGTTTATATAGACGTAGGGTGTACAGTATATAAGAGCGCACGCCCGCGCTCTTTATCCCAGTGTGCGCCAACGGCGCCGTTTATACCGTCGCGGCGTTGCTGAGGCATATATATGTTTTCTATGTACAGCCGGAGATATATTTACTGTCTTTCTCGGTGTATATATATGTATTATATACGTACCGGTTCTACCTCTTTATGTACTGGGCGTAACACACACAGAAGCCAGCCAGTGGGAGAGGACGGCATCTGTGTGTGCTCCAATTTTGTTCGCACGACGTTCTACGCTGCTACGATCCCTATGTTTCTAGCATTCTCCATCTTCTTCTTCTTCTTCTTCTTCTTTCTCTTGTGTCTTTCTGTATCTTTACGGTTACATACTTTGTATCTACGTTGACACCTTCTCCGTTTTTGTGCTTCCCTTCTCCTACCATCTCCACCACACCTACGCTACCAGTATACCTGCGTCTCGTTCTCTTTGGACTTCCGTCGTACCTTCGTCTCGCTCTCTTCGTTTTACGCGTTGTATTCGCGCTCGACCGGTGTCAAAATATTCCATTGGATTAGATTCGCATTCATGTAGCAGTCGGAACGAATTCTGCGATTAAATTATGCGGCGAAACGTAAATTCGCCGGGGCTACCTAGTCGGGACTGGGCTTGTTCTCTTGATGCGCTTATATAGGTAGGTGGGTATGGTTGCTGCATGACGACGAGGACGCCTCTGGCGGTCGACTGTGTAATTCAGGACTGGCGGGATACGTCGGAGAGATCTTTTGACGTATGTCAAGATCTTTTGTGTTTTTCTGCTAGACTTATTTTTTTTTTTTTTTTTTTTTTACATCTTTCAATTGTTTTTATGTGTTTACATAACCGTGGCGATAATTGTTTATTAGATTTTTATAAGGATCCTGGGGAACCTCTCTGATGCAACCTTGGATCACTTGGACGACGAGTGACTTTGACGTTTGTCGACGACTAGGTCCTCGCGTATCTCCTTGAAGGTTTGGGAATCAAGGATTAAACGCGATGAGACTCCGCTGCAGGATACGCGAAATTCCCGACCGTTCGGTCCTCTCCAACGTTGAAACCCCCCTCTTCCTCCTCCTCCTCCTCCTCCTCCTCGCCACTCCTCTTTTCTCCCGCTTCCCTCGTCGTCCACCCTTCCCGTGCTGTTTTTTTTCTTTCTTCCCTTTTTTTTTTTTTTTGCGGCACGCGACAATACCATCCCGGCGATGGCGCAAGCGGGTCGTCGCCGGGGCGAACAGTTGCCCCGGGCAACCCTCGGCGATCACTGGATAACTATTGTCCCTGGGAAAGCCGAGTGAACGCGGTGGGACGTGCACAGGGGGATAGTGAGGTGGTGGTACGCGGGAGGAGGTAAGAGGAGACCGAGGGTGAGTGAACAAGAGCTGGAGGAGGAGGAGGAGTAGGGTGGTTATGGAGGATAGGTCGGGATGGGGGAGGACCAGAGAGAATGAGGGTGAGCTTGCCAGGGTGGATGAGGACGGTAAAGAGAGTGAGAGGGGGGAGGGGGGGGGAGTCGTGCGCACCCAGTACCAGGAGCTTCACGTCGGGGAAAAATTCAATCCGCCGGTTAAAGGGGATGACGTGATCTCCGGGGTCTCTCTCTACGCAGGGACTTGCAAAATTGCCAAACTCCCGTTCTCCCTTATACCCCCCGTCCAGCCCCCGTCGGTAACCGGCAGTCCCGTACACGCATCACCCTTATCTCCGTCTATCCTCAACCATCCCAAATCAGCAAGCAATATGATTCCTCGCGGGAACAACGAAGGAACGAATAGGCACGCGAACGGAGGTCTTCTGGCTCAACGATGCTGCCCCTGTCAACTCTTCTCTTCGCCTTTGTCCCACGAGTGTCGCTGGCTCTGTCGCTCGCTTCTACGAGGATACGGAATTACCTACGCGCATTCCGCGCCGGAACTTCCTCAAAGTCAGACGGCGCAGGGACACGGCAAGTTCAGGGAATCGTTAATATCCCCTAGGAGCTTAATTTCAATGACACCGATAACAAGCTCTGACCTCGTGACATCGTTCGTGCTGTTATCACTTCTGTCGCACTGGCTTTATGTCAGTTGCGCATTGTTTTTTTTTTCACGAAATATTTATTCCTATCAGAAGATTGAGTATTTGTATTATTTGAATATAATGTGTGTATATATATGTATAGCTGTGATGATAAGACTGCGCACTGACACCCGCGCTTCACTTTCACGTTCTCTATCTTATCGCTGATAAATATGTATATATATTTACATACGTTCGCGAGTATCCAATATGCCAGGGTCCGGCACTTTCTTATACTCTCTCTCTCTCTCTCTCTTTGTACTCTTACCGTGTCTCTCTTTCTCTCTGTCTCTCTCTCTCTCTCTCCCTTCACCATCGCTATTTAATATTTTACTCCTGCATCCCGAAGCGACACACATCGGACCTTTCTCGCGTCTCAAGGTTTCCCGATAAGAAATCGCCCGATCAGCCTAATGTACCGATCGGGTACCTTCGTTCAACGTAAAATTTCGATGGATTATGTCCGACAGACGTAATATCACGTACTTTGCATATTTATGTAATACAGCTTAACTACGCGAAATATTTACTACTGCTTACTATATACACGATAGTCTTCAGGACGTTAAACTTCCCTTAGGAATTTATGGAAGAACGTTCTCCTCCTCCTCTTTCTTCCGTCCTCCCCACTCCCCTCAAACTCGATTCCTTCCTCCTCCCACCCCTTCGTCTCTTTCTCTCAACTCTTTTGTAACTTAGTCACTCTTTTACAAGCGATCCGGTTTCTCGTGTTTTGCACGTCCTCTACCTCCACGGAGGATGCCTCGCTAGTCAGTATCCACCTCCTGGCTCGAGCAGTGCGTAAACGTAATCAATAAAGAATCGATCCGGCTTTACTCAATAGTCTCTGTGTATACGTCATAGGGCTCGTCTAGGGACCCTAGGACTCAGTACCAGATTCCCTCACGTCCTTGTATTGGCACTGTCAATTGCCTACACGTCAATTCACATCCGATCCATTAGGTAATAGTAACCACGCAATCATCCGATCAGCTTGTCGGGCGTATCGACGACGGACAGCCGTAGCGTCGCGACGCTCACGGATTCCGCATCGTTCAGTGAATCTGGGACGTTCGACGAGTGGCCGTTTTTTTTTTTTTTTCTCCTCCAAAAGATAAGCGATCCAGGCGCCAATTCCGCAACGTACAGAAAAGTCATACGGCATAACACGTGCGACAGGCGGAAAATCATTAAGGCCGAGTTCACAACGAATTGCCGTTGTGCTTCTACTATTCTTCGGGTCATCACCTACTGGCGCGTTCACATCGCCACGTAATAGTTCTGACAGCGGCTACCTACCTGGTGGGCCTCCTTCTTTATTCCGTATACTTGACTCTGGCGGATGCCTATGGCGACCACCTTGCAAAATTCGCGAAAGCGAGAAAGTAGAAAGTCACTCGAACGCGATATCTCACTACAGGTGGTATCCTATACGAATTTGCGCGTTACGTCAGTACGTAATTTCCTATCTCTTTTCATTGGTCGACTAGCAACTGTGTTTACATTCGACGGCCAATCAGTTCGTTTGGTTATGCGATATCGGGATGGATCCCCCTCTGCGTATCTGATGAAACTCGTCGTCATTGCCGTTTATACGGTCACGTGGATGGATCGTATAACGCTCTTTGAAATAATGTTCCTTGATTGTCGTGACGTCATGACGCTGGGATATTTTCACGCTCTACTCGCACGTACATTTTATAGGGAAATAATCTCGTGGCGTAATATCTTTCCGGTAAACTTTTCGAATCGACTGGGTTAAATGTCGAAGCTGGAAAACTTTCACTGGGGTTTTTTTTTTTTTTTTTTGCGGCTACCTTCTTTCCTTCTTATAAGCATAGTTCGGCGACTGGATTCTAAAATTGCGTCGTGCCTTCTTTGACTCTCGTATGGGACCATGCAATTTTGTACTACGACGTTACCAATGCGTGGGTGGATGCTAACGCGTTTATTAGATTGGTCTATAAGGTCGGGAGGGTGGAGGTGGGAGAAGGTGGTTGAGAAATAAAACAAAAAAATGAACGAAGTGACGAGAGACGTGGAAGATGACGTGGAAGATGAAAAACAAGAAGTCTGGGTCTAGTCTAGGTAGACGCGTGGAAGAAAAAAAGGGTTGTGCGCAAGGGGGAATAAAAACAAAGGGGAAAAAAGGCGGGAGAGAAAGAGAGTCAGGATTTGAAATGTAGGCATGTGTATCTCTCTCTTTTTTCTTTGTCTCTCTCTCTCTCTCATTCTCTTCGAACTTTCATCACTCCGTATCTTCATCTTTCTCTTTTTCTTTACCTTCCAGCAGAAGTCGTACCACGCCACCTTCGGATAAGTCTTAACCCTCTTACCTCACCCCGACACGCATGTACTTGGGCGCCCATTGGCGCCAAACAAGCGCTCCTTTAAATTTACACGATCCTTACCCTTTTCTCTCATATCAGTCTCAAAGATAATGCATTGGCCGACGGTGACTTTCATATTTTTAGAAAGAAAGACAAAAAAATATATTTCTTTTTTTTTACAATCACCTACTGCGTACCTATAGATATCTATTTTGTCGCGCGACTCAATTGACATCCTCCTGTGCTCTCCTTTCAGAACGTAACATATCCGTTCTACGCGTTTAGGATCCATTCTTATTAGACTGGCGTGTATACGAGAAGAGAGCGTGGCGCACGTCTCACGTGAGGATGAACGCCCGAGCCGCGAAGAGTCTGTGCATCTGGATGCCCCGTGGCCGTAGGCAAAAATTGTCCAGAAGTAAAAAAGAGAGAGAGAGAGAGAGAATAAAACAGTAAAAAAAAAAGGTATCTGGCGAGACGCGAGGCAAAGTATGACGGTATGCGCGAGAGTGAGATAGATAGTGAAAGAGGAAGCGAGATAGAGAGAAGCAAGACTCGAGACAGGGGAAAAAGAGACGCCGGAGAGACACACGCGGCAAACAATGGCAGCGCGTGTACGGACTCTCCACTTCTCTCTCTCTCTCTCTCTCTCTCTCCTTCTTGCAAGAGAGAAACACTGCCCCACGGAGTGAGAACCGGCACTGTGCGACTGAGGTAGGGTGGAACAGGTTCCAGGCAGTGGTGGGTGGGGTTTCGGGTCGTCGAGGCTTAGAGTGGGGGCGAACTGGAATCCCGAGTAGCAACGGCGTAGCCGCGAACGAACCTGGGTTCAACCTTAAAGCGATAGATCACTACGCGCGAATATATTATATCTATGTAGATATGTACCTATCTACCTGTATACGCGTTACATATATATATATATATATATATCTATACACGATACTTGTATATATACAGGAGGAACCAGAGTATTCCTGAGAAGCGTGAAACTTTGCTTCCACGCTTTAATCCCTGCCCTCCCCCGCCTCTCTCTCTCTCTCTCTCTCTCTCTCTCCCGGCTCCTCTAACTCTTGCCAACCTTAGTAATTCCTGTACCCGATGCGAGCGACTTACATACCGATTAGTCCCAATGTTGCAGGACCCAACGTTACTCTCTGCGTATATACGCGCATATACGTATGAACCCTGACGATGCTTATCGGCTTTCTAAAATACACTGGACGTACTCCAATCAAAATCCATATTACTACGTTACCGTCCATTTATTATTCAAGTACCTTGCCTCCATTGTATATCAATGTATCGCGCTCGTGCATCTAGAGCTGGCAGCGCCGTGACTTATCCGTACGGGATGGAAGTTCCTCTGGGATTTTGGGTCAGGACATATCTTATTGGATGTCGCTTGTATCGTACCGTGCCGAAGGAGCAGGTCCTGGGTATCGCATTGGGACCTCTATTGAGGTCGCGGTCTTATCGACGCCTGCCGATCACGACGTCTTCGTAAGGTTATCGAAGACAGTGGGCACAGCGTGTAGAGCAGTAAGGATAAAAAATGAATATGACGAAGAAAACCCTTTTTCTGGGGGAAACGAGGGGGAAAAAAAAAAAGGTTCCCGAAGCGGGCCTGTCGTTGTTCAGGATCGATCGGTTTCCGCGGTCTCTTGTTCCTTCTCGCGAAATCTCCCTTAGCCCCCCCCCCCCCTCCTCCCCCCGTCACCATTCTGCTCTACTCCCTCTTCCTCACCCCCCACGCCGTCCCACCCCCTCAACAATCCCTCGTGCCTTGTCGTCCTTGCTGGGAATTTTCCGAGCGCTCAACGTCTTGCCCTACGTGTATCTGTATAACGTATACCGGTATCCGTATCTGTATATCGGTAGGCACGAGGTAAAGGAAGTATTTTTTCCAGGCAGGTGAAGGCAGTTTTGGGTATCCTGATACTCCTCTGCGAGTACCCCCACGTGTGGTTATCACTCGAGATGTATGTCGTACGATATCCTTGATTAAAGGTTTCTATATACAATAATTAAAAACCATTAGTAGTATCTGAAATTTAAATATGGATCAATTACGAATTTTCGAGCTCGGTTTAATAGCAGACCGAGCAGGCTCTTGGCAGAAGTGAACTTTTCTTTGGTATTTCAGGAATCGACAATCGTACACAGATCAATCGTGATTTACGTACGATCGTACGTATATACCAAAGTCTTGTGCCGTGGGGAAACGTTTTTCCAGAGAACTCGATGACTCGTCCTTAGGATTTCAGTACAAGGAAGCACCAAGGGCACTACGCAACGTGAAAAATGTTGGATACTCTTTCGAGAATACTCGGTGAAATTAATTTTTTTGTTTTGTTTTCACTTGCAATATAATAAGAAATTAAAATGAATGATCTTGACGCACAGACTCGTGACGTACATATACATTTGTATGGATGTAACCGCGACGCACCGAGCGATCCTACAGAATATTTTCAGTAGCACGTGTACAGTGGCAAGCGTTAGGAGGGACAGTTTTCCCGTAGTTCCAAATAGCCCGCCCATTGTCTTAGGAACAACAACCCCCTTGTACCGGGGTCCGTGTGTATCTCAATGTATTTAATCTGTACGTCGCTATATGGTGTTGGTTATTCATGGTGGTTGGGCGATGGGGGTCTGGCTCCAGGGGTATGGTGTTCCACAACGAAGGGTGGAGTGTGGGTCGGGGGCGAGATATTGATCAAAACCTACCCTGGCACCAACCCCCTACCCCCAGCAGACCATCCCGAGCTCACCCGACTCACCCCCCTCTCGCTAACCATATATACGTATACCGCACCCACCCTCTCGCTGCTCCGGGGCCGTGAGCGCAGACAGTGACTCTCAACCTCGAGCCTTTATATCTGCACGGCAATAATCACGGGACTCCCATTAGGTTCCAGGACCAATCCTTAATACCCAATCCAATGACAGTCGATGCTGCCGGATATCGGTTAGAGCATTTCCAAAATCTCATCGAACGGCCACAATTAAAATTGGCTCACCAGCCCTTGAATCTCAATGATTTCGTCACACCTTTCAAATGGTCTCCGATGTTACGTCGGTATCCTTTGTTTGGATTGATATTTTATACCCTCCACCTCTCTTACGCTCTTAACCCCTTGCTGTCAATCTTATCAACGCACGACTTCCATCTCGTGTAGATGCAACGACCCACGGGTTACCGTTGAAATTTTCTGTCTCACGTGATACCGGTATGGTATTTCCAAAAAAAAATAAATTTCAAACGGCCTCAATGCGCATGCGCGACTCTGTGCCTATATGTCAACCCTCGGGCCTCGTCGCGACTATTCACGATAACTTCATTGGGACACATTGCGTTACGCTCAAAGTGCTTCGTGTACACTTTGTACACGTATATGGTATATATATATATAAGGTTAATACGTTCGACTACGTTGCACGCAAACTAATATCACGCCCGCCCACTCCCACGAGCTCATAGAGCATCCATGGTCACTGTACACTTTGACCCCTGATTATTAGCCGAGAAAAATGAAATTTTTTTTTTTAATCCTCGACTCGTAAAGCTTGCTTCTTCGTATTTAAATCGCCATTACCACGTTTTGAGTATCCGATGTATATAGTCGCGTTCGAATACGTGATATATACGTACCTTGTTATGTATATGGATACGCGTATGTTCCATGTCCTTCAATTTTCTCACGATTGCAGAAAGAATTGTTATTACTATTGGAAACTTATGTGGGACGCAAATAAATACGTTATTGACACTTACATATGTGATATCGGCCATTCTTCGGAATGTATTTTGTTTCCTCAATGTATTCCACGGGCGTGTTACGCATTGTTCATTGTACCTGTATTGGAAAGCTATTAGTACGGTATGCTTAATTGATTCTGTTTATCGCTTGAACACGATATGCTATATACAGGGTTATTCGAGACGAACGCATCGACCGAAGTTAGACTGGCCATTTGATTTCTATGGTAGAAACCATCTTCGGCTGGTACAGTGTCGTGTATAAGCTTGTATATAGGTACATGTATATATATATATATGCTATATCGATTATGTAATTTTCATATGTATCGTAATAATGTATACATGTATGTAAGATATGTCGTCGCTAAGCCGCCTAAGGTGTTTGTATTTATTTTATTGTCAGATTTTTTTTTTCTTTTTTTTTTTCTCTTAATTTGTAAAATTTATCTTTTTATCATTTCAAGGTAATCGCGATTATGTGTCTTATCTGCCTTAACTCGGGCAAGGATCTGTTATCAAATTTTGGAAATACACTCGCTCGATATTTTAAATCTTGCATAAGGCTGATAAGGGGACATTGAGTGCGCAATATTTTATGCGGGGGTACGAGTGTGCCGACGTGGACTCATACTTCGTATGTACATAAGGTTAGGTATATATATATATATATACCATCATGCCCGTAGTATATACTGCAGTATGTATTGTTAGTATAAAATACTAATATTACAGGGAACGATTTTTTTTTAAGTGATTAAAACCAGAAATGTATTTCCACTTGTGATACCAGTGTCCCCCCCTCTCCACAACCCTTTTCTCAGTGCCGCCATACGTTTTTTTCCATTGAAATCGTACATTCTTATCTGGACCAACAGTATCCGTCCCGATATCTGATTCGGAATAAAATTTTTGAATTTACGACGGACACGTCGATCCACGTCAAATTGACGTACGAGGCGCGTCGCCCTAGCAGAGCAATCAAGGAAGTTGTAATAGCGCGGGAAAATTAACTTGCCTAATTTATTTCGAAAGCGACTTTAATTTAAACGGCAATAACCGTTTTGCTAAGAGTTCAAGCGCGAGCAACGTCATCGCGTTATTTTTAATTCACTCCGTCTTCAGAGGTGGGTCCCATCGACCCAACCTCCCCCTTTCGCACACCCTTAAGTCAGGCACTTGCCCTTAACCGTTCCTGGTGCTCCGGTAACTTGGTAGGACTGCCTATTATGCAACTTCCGTTTCCTGAAAACCACCTCGGGCCCAGCAGGGCCGACCCTCCTTGACACTACGCGATACATTAAAAAAGAAAAAAAAAAAAAAAAAAGCCCCTGTAGACGCGCAATTACCCTCTCACGTGTCGCAACCCTTAGTGCGCCGAAAGATGGTACGCGCTTGTGTATACACCTAGGGAATAGGTAGGTCCTATAGAGATATAGCCAATGTAATGGAGTATAGTTACCTTGTATTGTTAAGGGTTGTTAACGATGGTAGTAGTTAATACACGTGAGATACATGCTACGTATAGATATACCCTGACGGTAAAGTAGATCGATATTAGGGGTGTAACATAGCTAACCCCTTTTACGTAGATGCGTGTCGCGCGGGACGGTATAATCGTGACCACAACAAAACCACCCCTTGTAGCGTAGCTACTAATAGTCCGCCCCTGATACCAGTGGCGTATCTATTTTCAATTTTAGCCATTATCGTCAGACCCTCGTAAAAAACAGAATCTAACCCGACCCAATTTCTACCGTGTACCAACAACAAAAATTCGGACCATGCGTTAAAGGGTTGATCTTTTTTTTGTCAATTACAACAACCCCTGACTTCCGTTCCCTTAGCTACGCCCACTCAAACTTTCTCTTTCTCGCGCTTCTCAATAATACCATAATACCTTCTCACTGTAGCCAAGTGCACATTGCCGTTGCAGCAACAGCGAGCCTGACCGAGCCCCTGTAGCTACGCTAGCGCCGTCACGCGAATTTTTCACGAAGCTTCGCCAGAGCGCCACCAGTGATTTGTAGTCGTTCGCTACAGCACTAAGTGCTTGGTCGTTCACGCGTAATGAAAGCCCACCCTGTTCCCTTACTCCTGTGCAGTTTCATACGTAAAGTACCTACCAGCTGCAGCAGCAGCAGCAGCCCCCCCACCCCACCCCTCCCTCCCTCCCTCACCACCTCCTCCTTGTCCCTCGCCCTTTAGTCAACCCTCAACGCCCTTTGACGCTCGAAGAAGTTGCCGCGCGGCGTATAAATTCAGACGCGTCAGCCCTTTTGCCGCCTTCTGTAACGTGTTTTACGTTCGTTTCTCGTGAATCTCAGTATCTCCCCTTGATTGTTTTTTGGAAACAACGCATCTTCCATTGACTACCTTGTTGCTCACTTAATACATATATATATATATATATATATATCGCGTAACATCCGCGATATCGAACAGGTGTATCCTCGCTTCAGCAATAATAGCGGCTCGTTAATGTAATCCGTGACGCCACTTAACAGGCCATGACCGCGTGCGACGTGGGGTCTGATCCTACATAGTAGGGTTATGCCGTCCCGATGAGAGATGCTAATAAATCCATCCTCCAAGTGCCGTGAAATTCTTCCTAGGCCTGGTGCCAAGTATGCTTCTCTGCGGACCGCTTGGTACGCTCCTACCTTATTTATCTCCTTATGGATTTCTGGCTAAATTCCTACAGCCACGTAATCGATCGTACGATAACACAGTGATTTTCGAAGACAATGTTTATCGTGGAATAACTTTTCTACATGATTTCTTCGTTATGACGCGTAACGCCATTGTTTTTCAATTACTTTCGTATCCTCCTTACTTTATTACCCTATAATTCCTATGCAACGTTCGGACAAAGAAGGAACGTTCGATCTCTCATCCTAACCTTTCGTTTCCGCTTTAACGCTGGACCACTCAGTCCCCGAAGACGTCATCATTTTTCGTGATCGCTCGTCGCCCGTGTCGTCGATTCTCAAACTGGCTTTTAGCATGACGTATACACTCTTCCCTATCAATCGATTTTGTTCGTTTTACGCGCCTCGCTTGAAATACGACCACAGTCTAATGTATAGCTATTTGCATATATTTACATAGATCTGTATATATATATATATATATATATATATATATATACACACATACACGACTCTTATCAATTTATCTGTCACTCATTGACCATCACTCAAGATTCGTATCCGTGTCGTCGATCTTCTCTATCCGTCATACGCCTTACGAACATTTCGTTACATCGTTTCCTTACACGTTTTAACCATCAAACGCAATTGCACCTGAGCTCGGAGCATCCACTGCTAATGTTTTACCAGCCCGGAGATACCGGTATCCCGATAGGCGTTATAAGGGTTTTAATTGCTCGCCAATTAATTAACAGATTTTTTACACCCTTGCTCGACGCGGACCAACCACGCGGAGCTATTAGGGCTCTGATGATGCAACCGCAGTACGTAGCGCAACTACCTTCCACCCAACCTAACCTACGTGCAAGGCTCTGGCTTGCTTACTGCCAACGTTATTGTCGTCTCTTTTGCTCTCATTCGGTATCCATAAGTCTCTGCTCGTTTTAATCATAGACGGTGGACCCGACACTCTCTTCCCCCCCTCTCTACTCCACTCTCGAGGACGGTGCATTATCTCGTTAAGAAATTAACAGCAAATTAACGCCGTT
This sequence comes from Hartigia nigra, assembly GCA_031001745.1. NCBI lineage: Eukaryota > Metazoa > Arthropoda > Insecta > Hymenoptera > Cephidae > Hartigia > Hartigia nigra. Next base: position 327,597 of record JARPRG010000322.1, on the reverse strand, counting down.
TTAGAAGCGGATAGTCCCGCGCTTATGTAATTAGATGGCTTTTTAAGATTACAAGGTGTTAAGTTAATTCGTGGATAAGTTCTCGACGTGGGACACACGTGGCGGCAGCCAACGTCCTGACTGGGTAACACGACGTGTCCGCCATCCACCCGAAGCCAGACGCTTACACGGCCGTACGATTCAATCGATTCCAGACACGCTTTGTCGGTGTTCGTTAATGCGCGATTGATTGATTATCTCATTAAAGTCATTAATCGGACCGCACGCCACGAGCAGCTTGGCTCTGACGTGGCTGCCGCACCGGCGTGGATGAATCTTGCGTCAATTATGGTACCTCGTTCGAGTAGGAACGAGGAAGAGGAATTACGTTCTAATTTCTCTGATAGATAACGGATACTGTCAATACATATTTTTTGTTTTCTTCTATTATCAATGATTTTGTAATTGTTACCTCTTCTTGGGCATTTCATCGTTATCTAATGTCATGGCTGAATCAAGGTGTCTTTGAGGTCCTGATTCAAGTAACTCTGGAGGATTCCTCGAACTCTTCGGTTCTCGTAGATCGTGTACTGTGGAAGGTAAACTTAAATTCTTTAGCAGTACTAGGTACGTCGTGCCGATAGTGCATGGAGTCTGAGAGAGAGGTGGGTATTGGTTAGGTTAGGTAGTGAGTAAAGGAGGTCCGAGGTCGGCTAACCACTAAGGATATCAGGACTCCAAGGAGGTGTACGGAGTACGTACATAGTTGTTTGTTCGACGGCGGTGCACCGCGAGGAAGGAGGACGCGTCAGCGTGGACGGACTAATTGCGAGAAACCTACGGGACCACCAGGGGTAACCACGCCGCGAGATAGGATTGTAGAGAGAGAGAGACAGAGAGAGAGAAGGAGAGAACAAATGACGCGGAGTGAGAAATTGAGTAGACTTATAACGTCCAAAAGATATTCAGGGAGCTCTTAAAGGACACGTGGTTGATGTCGTCACTGCATCCTGCTACAAGATTAGTTATCAGTTCGACAGGACAGTCTACTTAAAAAGTCTTGCTTACTCTGGTCATCGGGCCATGTGATTCGGGCAAAACGAGTACTCTCTACCTTATCGACCGTGTTACCTGTTTTTTTTTTTCTCATCGGTCTCCTTTACGTCTCCTGTTATCCGTCTCTTTAGCCTTCGACAAATCGACCTCGTATCCAGGGAGACCACTTTCCGCCTCATCCAGTGCTTCCTACTCAATCTCCACTTCGCGGTAACACCTCCTCGGGATTGCATTGGCATACGCTCGGTAGACTTACCGGGAGGTTCTGGTCGGTGGGTACCATTCTGGAGGAGGAGAGAGAGATGAAGGAAGGATTCGTGAGAGGGTGGTATCACTGTATGGATATGTGCGTAGTCGAGATGCAGGTTGCAGAGTGAGTTCTCAGCCTCTTCCACGTGAACGAGAGGAGAGAAGCCTGTCTCTGGTATTCTCTCACTCTCTCTCGTTCCTACTCGCCCAGTCACTCCCGAGTATTCTAGGAGTCGCTCGAGACCCGTTCCTCTCCTTTCTCTCTCTCTCTCTTGTTCTCTCCTTGTGGTTCCCTTCGAACTCAGGTAAAGGTGCGTGTGCACTCGAGACAGAGATACTCGCCGTGGCTGTACTGAAAGTAGGGATCAAGTCCGAACCGAAGAGAACCAAGTCGAGGTTAGGTTGATGCTATTGACGGCGGTGGGGGAAAGCTGCTGGCGGTGAAGAAGAAGAAGAAGAAGAAGAAGAAGAAACGTAAGTACGAACGGTGAGTAAATGCTCTCTCGGGAGGTCAACGTACAGGCGCACGGCGTGACCGAAATCACACACACGCTCGTCGCAACCCGCTCGACTGTGACTTTCATCCTCTGTATATACCTGGCTACGTATATTTGGCCTCTAATTGCCTCTACCCTATACCGGCGCTATCAACCTTCGCGTCCTCGACGTCCTCGCTAAATCATACGGCGATACGAAATTCAACTTGGCGCGTCCTCTGCGTAGGTATCAGACCTAGACGAGCCTGAATAGTACCGCACTAGGGGACAGCCTGACGAAGACTGGGGGATACCAGGTGTACTGGTACTTGTACGGTAGACTGTACTATTAATTACACTATACCTGTACAGTTTTATTCACAAGGTAGATAAGGGGTAAGGTCATATCTCTTACCCCTTTTAACCCACTCCGGTAACCATCGTTCCAACTCTTCACCCACGGTTCAAGGCTCTTACAGATCGCCGTACCACTCTTCGAGGTGGGTGATACCTTGAAATTAGGGTGATTTTCTTAAGGGTGGCGTGTGCCCCGTGTCTCGTGCCCAGGAGTCGAGTGCACCCTCGTTCTCTGTTATTCGTCCACAGGGCATAACTAGGTAATGCCGGCAGCCCACTTAAGGTGGGTCTATTACCGTCTTCGGACAATGCCGTTGGCTTCTTTGAATCAGGTTAGGTTGGGAATATACCTGAAAGCGTGAGAGACATGAGGAGGGACGGGTGGTAAGAGGGGGGCGGTGGGGGGGGGGGGGAGAGAGAGCACGGTACAGGGTGCACAACACCGTCCGTAGCTGTTGCTGTAGCTAGGGCGGGGGAGGGCAGGCCCGGTTCCTCGTGGGCCATGGGCCGGGGGGATGGCGCGGGGCCCCCGGGTGTCGCAGAGGCCAGATTAATGGTCCCAGGGAATTCTTGGTAGTCTACTCCGGCCGAACTGGCCGCGGCAAATCCGTCGCCCCAAAGCCAGAAGGTCGTACGTGACGCGCAGGAGGGAGTAGCAGGACGTCCCACGTTATACGTCGCGGAGGGAAATTTTTATTCCCGACCATTATCCGACGACCCCCCCCCCCCCCTACGTACCATGTATTTATTTGAATCTCATGAAATTAGGCCCGGGTTAATTCGTAAATAGAACACTGGAGTATAGACATGTATATGTATATATTCCATTTATTTTCTACTTGTCTCTCTATCGGTATTCGCACCCTTATTTGTCTAGGATCCTTATAGCCTTATTTAGTACTGTTACATTGTGACAGGATGATTCGGGTGATTCAGCCTGATGACCGGAACCCCCCCCCCCACCCTCCCTCTCACCCTTCCGCGTCACACAGAAAACTTTTCGACGCTGGAAATACGTATCCTTCTTTTTGGAATTTCCTGTTATGGGACGAACCTACGGCCTACCGACTCCCTGAGTCTCTGAGCGATACGATACTCTTGTCTCTAGGTCTACCTGGCCGGTGTTCTCGCTGCAGCAAGTACCTCGGGTACCTGAGTGGCTACCCTACGGGCAAGTCTTAGGTCGCGGTTAGAGCCCTCGTTATTACCATTGTACCGTTTCGGGACTTGTTCCGCGCCGGTTTTACGAGTCACGGGATTCCACCCCTGTTCTGCAAAGACGATTCTGGGAAATTCCCTCTTTTCATTGTGCGTCAACGCGCTTGTGCCTCGGTGTAAGGAAAGTTCTTTCTTTTTTGTTTAATGCAAAAATTATATAATTATCATTAATTCGTAAACGATTCGCGTTACTCGATCGACGAATCATGTCGATTTCACGTAATTAAGCTCTTCCGTGAACTTTGACGAGTGCGACCTTCTCGAACTTCGACACGCGCAACCCTTTAAACTCTATTAGGCACAGACTCACTACGGCTGTGAATGGACACTGTGAATTGACGTTAATAGCCTTTAAAAATATCGCTCGTCTGACGATTCAATATTGACAATTGATGGTGTCGCACGCGGAACGCCCTGTCAGTGACAACCAGCCAGTCCAGCTTATCAGAGCGATAAGGACAGTGCTCCTTTGAAATTTAATTATAAGATCAGTGATCAATAGTTTTATATATATATATTTTTTTTTTTCAAAATTAATCACCACAATATTGTCTGTACGTTAGTGTTACAATAAAATACATGATACCAGTTGTAAGATAGTTCTCTAGTTCTCTTCATACAATATATATTTCGTGAGATAAATTTATAGTCTTTTTTTTTTTTTATTTATTACAAAAAAGAAAACAAATAATAAATAATTCATTCTCGATACTTCATATATTATATACTTCGCGTTCCCACCTGAACGACCAGACAAGACCCAGAGCTACGTTTTATATCGAGGAACGCACCAACGCACGAGTTTCTTAGCGGCTTCCACACGCTATATAACGCACGAAACTTTCGCCGTACTACTTGCGCGCTCGTAGAAAAGAAACTAAAATAGTTGCCAAGCCGAGCAGACGCTGGGACAGAAATAGTTTTCGAACTGTATGGAAGAATTTTTTTTTTTTTTTTTTTTTCGTAAGCGGGAAAATCTTTCAGCGGCATTACCGGACTCTTACGAGCTTGTTGTTGATGTTGTTGCTGTTGCCGTTGCTATGCGTATCTCGTGGTATTCGCGTTTCTTTCCCATCCTAAACGCCAAGCTACGACGCTTCTCTGTCGTATCTAGTTTCGGTAAAGTCTCTTGTACCGATACATGTATACCTATATATGTCAGATACTGCTGTGATCAAATCAATCCGCACTGAAGTCACTAGGATTACGTTCCAAGACGTCTGAAACGATACTGTCGTGAATCACTGTGGAATTAGAATTGAAGATAGGAATTTTAAAAGTATAGTATACATATATATATATATATATATATATATAGTATACCGCGAAATAATATACTTTGATATATTTCGGTATTACCAATAAATCAATCTATATCGATCATCGGAGAGTGTCGCGGTGAACTTAATTATTATTTTTTTCCTTAATCAATTTGCCTGGTTTTAATAACGTTTTTCCATAAAGACCAACCGGCAAGGTATTACTTTATAGTAATTCTTCCCGTATCGACATCAATTTGACTCCTGCAGTAGTTCCGGTACGTTGGCAGCAGTCGTGGAAAGGACTCGAAGAAATCGTATTGACTAGGAAAATCGTAATAGTGAGGTCGAACAAGAGAGACAGAGAGAGAGAGAGAGAAAGAGAGAGACCAACGACTAGCATAAAAATACTAAGCTATATACACCATATACCATATAGATATACTCCACTCCTATATATATATATATATATATATACATATAGATGAAGCATATAAGAACTACAACTCGAATCACGTGAATTTCCGTATGTGAAAGACATAATAACGTACAAGGATATAAAGAAAAGGCCCCGATGAAAATAAGCCCAAAATAGGTTAGCGTTTCACCCTTGCAACAAAGTCGAAGGGGTTAGGCTCGGCCAACAGCAGAAGAAGTGCGTGGACGCCGGGCGTCGTGTGCTCACGTGGCTTCCCACCCCATCGCGTCAAGGCGTCGTGTGTGAGCCCCCACCCTTACGCCGAGTACAGTCATCCCCTCGCCTCACTCCTTCACCCCGTCATCTCGTCACTCCTGAATCCAACCTAACCTGACCTCTCTCGCTCACCCTCCCCACCACCAGCAGCGTCGCCACCGCCACCAGCACCCCCCCCTCTCCCCCTCCCCGTGCCCGCTTCCTCTCTCAGGATCTCTCGTGACGTCCCTCGTTCCCTCCGCTACTGATTCTCAGTCTGCCTCAGCCTGTATAGCTTTGCTCTCTCGCCCCCCCCCCTCCCACCCTCCTTCTCACCCCCCCGCCGTTCCCCTCGTCGGTTCTCGAATCCCCCTCCGATCTCCCCACCCCGTAGTACCCGTACCCTTTTATACTTCTCCCACCCTGAGAGACGACCGGCGTCCTCGAGACGACGGCAGCGCCGCCACGCCCGCCGCTCCGCAGTAACGCGACCGCTTTCGAAGAGTGTAGTCGCTAGAACGATTTCGTAACGCGCTCGCGAATCGCACTCACGATTTGATAGCGATAAAATCTCGGCACAGTGAATTGTATCATGTGTGTCATTTAATCGCACGCAAGGGACACGGTAAATATACGTATTTATCGGGGAAAAACAAGGGATCCTTTATGCAGGAGGTATTCGTACGGTGTGTAATGTGTATATAAATATAAATATATATATATATATATATTTATATGGGTGTTTTGAATTTTTGGGGGTGAAAATATACATACGTTATGTGTATATATCTGGCAGCAGTGCGATGAGCATTGAAAGATGCGCGATTGTCGGTGGTATCGCGAGACGCCAGGCGTCCCATCGTCAGCAAGGAGAATACCGAGCGGCGATTGATATCTGAGATTATAATGCTCGTCTAAAGAAACACACGGCGCGTATCGGTTATAAACGATGGGCGGGAGACGACAGGATCGCGACGGAGCACGTCGCGACGCCGACGTGACAGCCACGTGCCGAGTCTCCTTCGCCGGCGTACTGTGAGCACCTAAACGGGTATAAAACGTCTACGTTGTCTTTATACGGTTAAAACTCAGTGCAATAATAACACGATACCTTCGGGAATACTTCTCCTTTCTCTTTTATCTGTCCCTTTACCTTCTATCTGTCTGTCTCTCTCTCTCTCTCTGTATATATATATATACTTTTCAACCCTCCACTCTTTACACTTCCTGTACCCGATATATCCCCCTTTTTCCCGCCTCTTTGGCTCGACACTGCCGAAAAACATTCTGTCACGCCACGACTTCCCTGGGAATCTCAGCGCGCCTTCCGTCTTGTACGCGCTTGACTGTTCAAGGTCGCGACAAGCCGGTTAACCATTTTCAAAGGTAGCGACGAGCGACGTTCCTCGTATAAGAAGCAACTTAACTCGCTCGAGTCCCGTTGACAAATAAACTGGATGAAGAAACGCCGTGCGTCTCGTGATTCGACAGTGCCGTACGTGTCTTCGAGGTGCCCGATTTGCGCGGCAAGTAAGGAGAAAATAATTGATCTGTTGTTGGGTGGTGACACACGACGAATGTAATAATCGTTACGCTCTCCTGTACGCGGTGGTGTGTTGTTAAATGGTGCGCGCGATATATTACAGGGCTTATCAGTGAGGTTGCCCAATGTGCGTACGTGTAACAGGAGTCGATGGGAAGAAGAGTACCTACATTATCGTATGGAACAGGTGGCTGCTTCGGGCCTGGTTGACAAGGCCCTGCTAGAGTGTAATATAGGCTGTGTTGAAAACTAATCTAATCCCTACTCTGTGCTCGAACGAAAAGCCAACCCTGTCTCGCGGTGACCCCCCTTAGTGTACTTGGTATCTCGGGGTACATCGAGGGCCAGTTATTATTGACCAACGCCTCGGGACCGGGGTGACAGTGGTGAAAGTTAAACCCTGGAGTACTTTTTGGATGCTACGCTCGTGGGTTTTTTTTTTTTTTTTTTAAGAGTGCAGTGAACCCACGACGTGGAGTACTAGGGGATGTATGTCGTGAGGAAGCTTCGCGAAGTGCAGTGTATCCTGTGTACTGGGAATACATAACCCTACGTGCGGTATAGTGAAATCAAGTTGTTATACTGGCTAGGGAAATTTACAAAAGCCTTCACGAGGATACTCTAGGTGCTTTTTCGTTGGTTTTAATATCGGCTTTTCTCTCTTACGAATCCTTGGAATTCGACTTTTGGAATCGTAACGTTCGTCTGAGATGTATGTTTATTTTTCTTTTTGATAGAGCTGCTATAACTCGTCACAGTGTATCGTCTGATTCTGGTACGCGCATTCGTGCGAATGGTATCGCGCAAGGTGCAGTGAAGTGAAACGCGCCAAGTATCCTTTCGTTAAGTGTTTTTAATCTCTTCGACAGTGGACGGGAATAAAGGTACCTTAATTCGAGTGAGGAGAGCCTCTCCGTCGGAGTAACGTCCTGCAAGGAAGCCGAGCCGCGAATGTGGTTTCGCTGAGTGGAAGAGGTACCCAAGGAGAGGAGGCAGCAAGTGGGTTCTCGAGGAGGAAAAGGAGGAAGGTGGAAAGGGTCTTCCGCGTGGGGTAACACGGACAGACCGGAAACTGTGTCGTATCCTGAGAATAGATACCTGAAAGCTGTTAGACGTATTAGAAAGACTAAGGAGAAGAGTGATTCTGGAGTATCAAGAATAGAGGCGAAGAGAGAAATATTAAGAGTGCAAGGGCGGAAGGGAAGTGGAAGAAAAAGAGAGCAAGGAAGTGGAGGAGGTTGAAGTGCCTGCTAAAGCCTTTGGGGGGCCATTGAGGTCGAAGGTGGTTTAAGGAAGTAAAGAGTTCAAAGACAGTCGGCGGTTCGAAGAGACAGGAAACGTCGTGGAGGGGGGAGTGATGCCGGTAAGGGTGGCACAGCGCCCCCCAAGTGGAATACTCCACTCCGGTGTATCAGTGACTTCTGGTGGGCCCAACAGTGCCGCCCCTGGGTCCTCGGGCCGTTGCCTCGGGGGCCCAACCTCGCCCCCATTGCCGCCTCTGAGCCTCGGCACGAGCGCAAACACGGCCAGCGCCCCCACTCCCTTACAGGCAATGGCCTCGGCGGCCGCCTCCCTCACTCAGCTGAACAACATGGCGAACGGGCCCTTGCCGCCTCTTGGGAGTGGGCCCACTGGGCCCTCGCTGCCACCACCACAACCGGCCACTACGCCAACGCACGGTGGCCCACCGACACCCCATGGGGTAACTGGGCCTCACCTGAATGGAGCATCGCCAAGTCCCCATCCGCTACCACCTCACGGGCTCATGAGCGGCTCGCCCCATCCCCATCCTCACATGGGAGGTGGTGGTGGCCCATCGCCTCATCCTCATCACCCGGGACCCCATATGGTTAGCTCGCCACATCATCCTGGACCCCACATGGGTCCTGGCGGTATGATGGGACCCGGTGGTATGCAACCACAAGGCGGACCGGGTATGTGCGGCCCTGGACCAGGTCCGATGGGTCCTCACCCACATCCTCAAGGTCCCGGAGTCCCAGGACAACCTCACATGCACAATGATCCCTTCTACTGTTCGCCATTTGGATCACCCTACTACAGGTAAACACCCTCTTCGCTGGATTTTACTATACTCTCTCGACACTTCTATTCCTCCCCGAAGATACTGTGCGCCATTAAGGCAAACCCTCAAACGAACTCTTTATATCCACTGTGAGCCAAAATCCACTCCAGCGACTGATAAAAAAATCAAATTCATCCCTTGAGACAGTATAGGTACACCTATCTAGACTGAATAGGATCGTAAATATTTTTATGTGAATAAGCATTTACCAATAGGACCCCCATCAGTCGCAGTCACGCAAGCGAACACCGATACCCTCCGTCAACCACAGAACTTTAAAGGGCCCTATTTAGGCCCATCTGCACTTGACAGAAGTCATTCCTCACTTACTTTCGAAAAGACCCAATCACGTCGAAAGTTTCAAGCACTTTTCGAAATCCCGTTAACGGACCCAAAGTACTTCACTTTTGGTCCCTATCACCACTCTCCGCACTTCCACCAGACCTCTTCTAGCGACATCATGCAGTTTTCTACGTCGAATCTTAAATCTTGTATTAATTCACGTAATGTTCAACATTTTTTTTTTTTCATCCACTTCGACTCTCCGAACCGATCATCCTGTCCACTTCGCACCTCCTCCCACATCCTCCCGGACGCAATAACAGTATATACCAGGAATCCGTTATCATGCCGCGTTATATTCCGCTAGAAATGGCACGTGCGCATGCGCAAAGCCACGCGCGTTCACCTTCGCTCAAGCTTAAACCCATTGTCAAGGCATCGACATAGTCGGCGGGGACTTCGCAAACCAATTCGCAACTTTCCGTACTGACTCTTCGTGTTTGCAAACTTCAGAGTTCATACATTTGCCGGATTCCGAGGTCACCTAACCTGACACCTATCGAGAAGCTCCTTCGGAATCTAGCCGATTGAACTTTGTCTGTTTCGCAGTACACAGGACTTACATTCCTTATGCACGTGTATACCTTTAGAGCTCATGATTATTAGTGCTCATTACTGGAATAGCTAATTGTAAGAGGTCACTCGTGTCAGGTGCACCTTTGGGTTCCGAACGCCAGTAGCACCCGTAGTTCAGGTGGCCTGCAGGTGGGAGTTACCCTGACGCAGGTGCAGGTGCTCATCCTCGAGTACACAACGACTTCCTCTTTCTCTAGTATATATGTGTATATATATATATATATATATATATATATATATATATATATATATCTTCGAGAAAACAGGGGAGGATGGTGACCCAAGTGGATGACAACCGGAACAGAATCGTTTACCTGCTTCTCGTTTGTTCGTGCATTTTTTTGTTATTATTTTTTTCTCAAATGTTCAGCTTGGCGAGGGACGGGGTGGGGGGGCAGAAGTAATAATAAAATGTCTTTGTCAACTAAAATTTTTACTCTCGTACGAACGTTACAGCTGTACTCGTAACCCTTGAACTCTGTATACACTAGACCGACGTTCTTGCCTGACAATAGAATTACCCGACTATCAATTCTCACGTGACTCATTAATCGATATACGATTAGTAATTTATCGACGATATTATCTTTTTCGATTCAGCGCCATCTCCATTAACTTCCAGTCAATGCAATAAGTTGAGTGACTTTCTGCATAATTATCAAACTCGTATACACTTGTCAACAGAGTCGTAGATATACATATATATATTTCGTTATTTACGTAAAAGTCAAATAATTCTCGAACAACAATCGATCTTCGTACGTCATTGACGAGTCTCGTACAGGTCTCAATCGATGCAAATAAAAAGAAAAAAATGAATTTCCAATTCATCGGATTGTAAAGCCAATGGAGAATGGACATATACATAATATACATACACGCACAAAACATATGCGTCGTACGAATCGGAAGTGCCGAGTAAGTAATAGCGATAGTAATATTCCTCCAGTGGCTGGTATCAATACACACGAACTTATTCTTATCAGCATCAACACCATTGCATTGCGTTTGGCATTAGGTAGCCCAGCATTTATGGTAGTCTTGGTAAAGTTGTCTTATCTTATCGCGACCCTCTCTCACGAGGATAAGGCGGGCCTTGATCGCCGCGCATCAGCCAACAAAACACCTCCGCTCCACTCGTCGAGGACTACCCAACTGAGCATCGATACCTACGGTGTTCTCAATCGTCATCCCGTCAGCCAAGCACTCTCGATACGGCAGTTGCATAACGCGAAAATTGCCCGATAGTCACGTGACGACGGCACTACGCGTCGTCACCGCGCACAGATCCATTTCGTCGATACGACGATATCTTGAAAATAATAAGAAAATAACCCGTCGGCATTACCAGTCTACGTCTTTCTTGCTTTATGCTTTTTAAATGTCCTCCATCTGTCGGTGGTGCTGCGAACTAAATTTTTCTAGACATTGATATATATATATATATATATATATATATATATATGTATTTCTCCTTGCGTATACCATCTATATACCTTGTGACATCACGAGCACCTTCTTCGTAGGCTATGTACTCTGTCCGTCTGCATAATCGCCTACCCAAGGAGGGCATATCAGGTCGTATCGCGTCGGGTACAGTTTCACGCAAAACTCAAGGTACCAACGTAACTACATACGTAAAGGTACGTGTTGGCAGGTTCAAGGCGAACAGCGCGGTTCGTGCACGCGCACCTCCTCCATCTTATTCCCAAGGAATATATGTAAAGCCGCACCGCATCGCACGACCCGTACCAGTAGTACATACCACGCTTCTCTCTACCTCCTTCATGAGTACCGACCCTAAGCTCGGTTCTTGTTAGCCGTTCGTGTGCCGGCACTGATCGCAGAAACGCTTGGCAAGTACTGCATGCGTGTAACTGCGATAGACCCGAGCGGAACGGATTCTTTTCTTTTTTTTTTTTTCTTTCCTTCTTTCCTTTCGAAGAAAAAAGAAAAATCAAGTCGTCGTAGACAGTTCGCCACAGAGATTTCTTGTTTTATTATTGTTTTTTTTTTTATCTGCGATGACCCTTTTTTTTATGGTTTTTTTCACACCGAATGGATTCTTTTTTTTATGGGCTTCGCTTATGGGTACTTGGAGCTGTGATATCGCTAGACGTTTTATGTCTATATATATATATATATATATATATATATATATATATATATATATATATATTTACAGTGAAAAAGTGTTACTGACAAAGATGGCGCTACTGCGTGGCGATTTAACTGATAACAACTTTGACCTACGGAACGTGTCACCTTTCTTGTTACGTCACTGATCAATTCATAACATCCTTATTTTCTGGTCTTTTCATTGGAGGTGTCAATGAACGATTCTCTGGTGTCACCTTGTGCTCCTGTGTACCCAGGGCGTGCTTGGCAATGGGTACTAGAAAAAATGATCTTTGGAATATTTTTGGAGATTGGCGGGGACCAGCTTGGTGATGATCATTCGATGATGAGCAATTGGTTAAAAAATTGTCGTCTGCGTTCTGTCCTAAAAGCAACGACGCAGGTGTCCCACCTGAAGGAACAGGTGAAATTGAGCAAACAATTTCCTGAACAGATTTCATTACCCAACTGCTTCGGTATAGTCGTGGCCGATAACATTACAAAGTCTTCATCCCTGAAGATTATTAGCAAGGTTATAGCTGTTATCAGTTGATTGCAAAGCGATAAACTCGCTTATTATATTTGTTATGTTAGATAAGGCCACTACTGCTCCTCGAGATCTTACTAAGCGGTGCATACTTTTTTTTTTATTAGAGTTCATAGGTTATACTAGGTACGCAAAAGATTACCCTGGATTATTCAAGGATAAGAAAATTCGACAATTGATAATTCACTGAGTTATCTTTGCTTTCATAAAAAAAAAAAGACCCACTCGATATCCAAGTTCGTCTGACTGACGATACCCGAAGGTGGAGTCGCGATTGTTCGGACTTTTATTTACCTCCTTATCCATCCCGACTCTATACACACTCTTATCAGTATGGCGATCGTTAAATTTAATGCCGCAGTTTGTTTAGCATCACGATCCTCTACGATTCGCCATTGCTGTATTAGAAAATTTAACTCAGTCATTCGGCACGTGGACTGATCTCAGCTGCCGCCCCCGACGGAAGATGCCAAGTCCTATAAGAATATCTTAAAATATTTTTCGTCTTGCTCGAATTTTTCTAATTAAGTCCTAATTAACGCCACGGATCACCGTCAATTAAAGATCAAGTCCGATTAATCAATATATTCCGAAACTTTTGATCAGAGACACACACGTGAATCGTCGAAAATCGATTTTAAAAATCTTCCTCACAAAAAAAAAAAAGATGTCCCATCAAACTTCTTCGTATCGATTCGTCAACGCAGATATAAAGTACTCGGTGTACATAGACGCGTTGCATCACGGCACATCCGTAAGAACGAAAAGACACACAGAGATCCGACCGTAGTAATACGGCAAAAGCGTGGCAGGAAATAATAGCCGATCGCCAAATCAAACATTGCCGCTATAAATAATCAAATTAGTCCTGGCTGTCCGAATGCGGCACGTGACCTCGCGGATCTCGCCAAGTGTCCATAGGCTACTACTTGGTCGCTACGCGTACCCGTCAGTTCGAGCCAAGCTACCTGCACCACGCCAGGCACAATGTATCCGGCAGTGTCACTCAACCTGATCGACGATCAATAAATTCCTAGATATCGATACAAATAAGATGTTTATAAAAAAAAAAAAACTTACAGAGCACCAGAGTATCGACTATACTTATCCATAGTACTACACATACAGTGGTCCAGTCAAGAAGTCATCCTCGAGTTTGATCCCTGGGACATCCCCCTCCCCACCTGCTGTTTACCATACTCAATTACTTTCTATATCTATATACGTTGCATCTATAGATATACCATAAAGCATACCGATCGCAATAAGAAATGAAAATCAGAAACAATTTGCCAGTGGAGCATTTCGCGTCGGAGGTGAAGTTGGCTTCTCTATATATTGAGACTTCGGACTCTCTTGCTCTCGTGGGGTCTGTCGGTAAGGTCTCCGTGGTCCGTCCGTGTTCTCAAGGCCGCCTCCTCGAATACACCTCCCTCTATCCCCTCGGACTAACCGATCTTCCTCTCGGTCCTCTCACCTCCTACTATAGTTATACCTATATCTATAGCTTCTATATACCTCCTACCATCAGCATCACCTCACCTCCCCTTACGTTGACTCGACTATGTGGTTGTAAGCTTCTTCTCGTTGTCTGTCTCTCTCTCTCTCTCTCTCTCTCTCTCTCTCTCTCCTTTTCTATCTTCACCTCCTCCTTCTCAATGTCTCGAATCCACTTCACTAACTTCTGTGAGAACTACGAGGCGCTTCTCATCGCAGCCTTACGTATGCCACACGCAGCCGCTTCTCGAACGGGCTGGTGGGATCCTCGTAGTCGAGTTGTCAAAGTTATACTGCTCCTTGATTTTGAAGCTGATTTACAAGGTGCTCTCTTTTTTTTTTTGTCGTCAATAACCTGCGAAGATAATGTTTTTTTTCGAGATATTTCAAAAGAGAATTTTTTTTTTAGTTTCTTTTTCGAGTCGTATACAATTTTTAAGTGGTTTGTTTGAGTTTTTTTGTTTTAATAATTTTTTTTTTTGGTTTAGATCGACTTTCTTTTTTGCACTTGGTACATAGCGATTAGCCAGTTGTATATATGTATATGAGATATTGAGAACAAGGTCGATGCTTCCAAAGTCTTGTCTTTTACAAAGAGATACCAAAGACCTCCCTGGCTAAGCGGATTCTGTCGCAACACCTCTTGGCGTTTCACGAAGCGACGCCTTTTACCATACGTCGAATTTATGAAGAATACACGTGCGAGTTTCTATGCTAAAAAGTCTCGGCCCATTACAGTTTCTTGAGACGTCGCCACGATTTTTCGTCGTTACCACGTATAACCTGCCTGAAATTGAAAAGCAGCGATTCTTTACTCCAAAACTCTCCTGTTCTTCTTCTAGACACTCTTTTTTTTTTTTTCCTCCCACCTTAAATCTCTTTTTATCACAAGACCAACTCTCATCAGCTCCAATACAGGGGGATCCCCTTTCTTCGCTCTGTCGCGTACCTCGTAGCAACCGGGTTGCTGCTTCACGTCGCTCGTACAAAAATCCTAAGGGCGCTTTCACGCTGCTGCCACGGTCGCTCGTTCAGTCGCTATCGCGGCAGACACCTCTCTCTCCCTCGTGTCAATTGGATTAGTTCCAGAAAGTCGACGTTGAAGATTCGTCGAAACGGCATCCTGGCCACTGAGCGTCATTAATCGAATTGGCCTGAGCTTCTACTAGAGCAAATGACAGACTGCACGCCGCCCGAGGTGAAGATAATTCCCGCTAATAATCCTAATATCCAGTCGAGGTTGCTAACCGTGATACGCCTTCTCAATGACGCAAGTCATTCCCCGAGATCAGGATCGAGATTCAGTCAAGTGGGATTAGGACTGGGATCGATCTCAATGATCCATAGAGATCTCGATGGAAGATCATTCGTGTGCTAGTGAAAACTCTTTGGTCTTATTGGTGCTTTCGTTTATACTTTATGGCCGTTGGCCTTCCTCTTACCCCTACGTCCCTGGCCGCTGCCCCCCCCCCCCCCCCCTTTTCTTTTTCTTCTTCACGGAAGAAGACCAAAATAATCCCTAGTCCGACTGTATCCCCAGCGTCGCGACGCCCTGACGCGTGCTTGACTATGGCTACGGGATTGGTGGGTGGCTTCTTGGATGGATGCTTCAATGCTTCTACGGGATGGTTGAGTTCATGATTTATTTTATTCCTACCCCCTCCCTCCCTCTCTCACCCCCACTACCACCACAACATACCCTTCAACATTTACATCGCTTTTTATATCTTCGACTGTCGGGATTCTGATGACGTCACGTGGCAGAACCGCCAGACGTACTTTTTCTTGTAAGACAAAGTCGCACGTACGTGACTCCATACTACCTTGACTTTACTCGTACGTACGTATCCTCGAAGAACGGCGCCTCGAAAAATGGACGTTTTTTTTTTGTTGTTGTTGTCCTTTTTCAAGTCTTTCTTTTCAGAGCGAGAATAACGTACAGTTTACCATAAACTGGTAATCGTCATCGGACTGTCGCTTTGCGTAACGGCCTTTAGGTTTTGCTTTAAAAAAAAAATTCTTCTATTTCTTTTTTTTTTTTGGTTTGTTTACTATATTTCATTCTTCCAGTTTTACGTAGTCTCCATTGTCTTACATCTAACTCCTACGTTCTACGGTACACGGCGTTCTATAGTCCTCGTTGTTCTATAGTCACCAAGTATTGACTTCGCTCCATTCTTACGTACCTTGCGACGAATTCCGAATAGCGGAATATTCCATTCTCCCTACTCCACCTGTAGCTTACTTCAGACTTCATCTTTTAATTTATCCTTGATTCTTCTTCTTCTTCTTCATTTTTTTTTCTTCTCTTCGTTCCTGCCGTATCTCCTTCGCTTTTGTATCATTTCTATACTGTTCCGTGAAATCATTTGAATGGCGGAGAGCCACTGGCTATTGTATATATAGTATCTATATAAACAGGTACCTATATATATATATATGTATATACTTCTATAGGCATGTTAGGAATATGGAAGTCTGGCCTCCTCGATGGGAATATATATATATATCTCATTCTATATATATATATATATAGAATGAGAGAAGGAAGAGAGGCGATCGGCTTTTGTAACCAGGTTTTGCCCATAGCCCATGCGATTCCCACGGGAGAACATACACCCTCTCCTATGCCAATCCTCCCAAGTAGGTTCCCACGTGTTTCCGACCGCAAACTCCGTGAAACGCCACTCGCATTTCTCTCTCTTGTCTTCTTCTTTTCTCTCTCTCTCTCTCTTTCTTCAGAACATCGCACACCGGTTCGTAACGTAGTTTCTTCTTCATTGCGTGTGCCGTCCGTACCCGAAGTGCTCTGCACTACCGGAAACAGAATAAGGATGGAAGGAATATCCTTAGACTTCAATATATATATATATATAGGACGACTAATCGATATAATTGCGATTATCAGAATCGATTAATCATCAATTTAATTTTATCTTATTATATTAAGAATGAATTATATTACATCGACAGATATAAAGCAGATGGCGTATAATTACCTCTTGTATAGTTTTGTCTGTTATTTGAATTTTCCCGCTCTTTTTCATGAAGCGCGCGATTCGCGCGTAAAGTTTCACAAGAAAGTTTATCCCCGCGTCTTACGGCTGCCCTTTATACCACGAAAGTTTAGTGAAAAGTTTGGATCGTCTTGCGCAAGGGAATTTCCCCTGTTCAAGTCTATATATATATATGTCTAAATGGACGTCGACCGTCGACGTCCGTTTCACGTTCCAACGCGCCGCGACGCTCGGCCAGGCAACTTTGATTAATCGTCGCCCCTTCCGATAAGACGCTTTATGAGGCATTGTTGCCCCACAAACCGCTGACGATAGGAAACCGCGAAGCTTTTCCCGACTGACTCTGTACGCTCAGTTATCACTTTGCATTTAATGGACCCTGACTAAAATCGCGTTTACTTTATTTCTATGATTTTACGTAGCTCATTCGATCGAACGATAACTCCACCTTGAACGTACAG
This sequence comes from Hartigia nigra, assembly GCA_031001745.1. Taxonomy (NCBI): domain Eukaryota; kingdom Metazoa; phylum Arthropoda; class Insecta; order Hymenoptera; family Cephidae; genus Hartigia; species Hartigia nigra. The sequence continues at coordinate 310,146 of JARPRG010000322.1, read as the reverse complement.
TTACCGATGAGCATACTCGTAAGAATTTCGAATACAGTCAATAAGATCGGTACCGATATTATCACACCAAAATTTTCATTACAATTTCATCGATAATTCCTATTAGCATTATTTCTATAGAACGACAGTAGCGACACGAAACAGTAGCGAAATCAAGGTAAATCATGAAAATCATGAAATCCAATCGGTACGTTAATACTTACCGGTCCAACGGAAACCGTATATATATGCACTAGAGTAAAGTAGCACGCAAGTGCTTGGTGGAGAGGAGGGAGGGTGTGAAGGGAAGACGACTAGGGTGACACAACCTTTTGTCGCCCAATTAACCCCGCGACTTTGTCGTTTCCTCGGGCGGGGGACCCCTCTGCGTCGCGACGCTTCTCCGCTAGTGGCGTCCTTCGCCGTTGGCAGAGCCGAGAGAGGCAGCAGCGGCATTATCCGAATGAGTCAGAGAGAGAGAGAGAGAGAAAAGGAGCGAGAAGGAGCGAATGTCACGTACTCTTCTCTACTACTCTAGGGCAGAGAAATGGGATAGCTAGAGAATTGTGGGTAGTATTTTTCTGATCGTCCGTCCCGCTGACCAATGGCGGCGCATCGTGGCCGCAAACTGGCAGACCCTGCTCGATTCCCTGATCGAATTTAAATTAAACTCGTCGCGGAAGCGGCTGCGGTCGCCGCAGCTTTCGTACCCCGAATGTACTCGTGGCTAACAAGTTACGCTCGAACTCATCCCCGTGCGAGGAGATATAGCTCGCGGGCATGGCGTTCCGTATAGAAGGTTTACCTATATTTAGAACGATAAAAATACCATCGCGCCTCCCGCATGACGGCCTCCTGGCCCGCCATTCCCGATTTAAACTTATAATACCGACGCTACTCGACTCCGCTGGACTCTCTTGGCACGCCACGAGCGAAATACGAATTTTACCGAGGAACAAGTAGCAATGCTTCGATATATATATATATATATATATATATATATATATATATATATATATATTAATACACACACACACACACAAACCTAGAAAGCACTATACGAATATTTGCAACACCGTCGACTTTGGTTACCATGAAAGCCCAACCCCTTCGGATCGATCATATTCGACCACAGACCTAACCTCGATTAGTCGTAACTCTTCGCGAAGACGACGTTCGCGACTTAGATCCAATAAGTCGCAAGAAAATTACTGACACTCATTGTTTTTTGTTAATTTAAACGAAAAAGAAAATAATAATATGTCGCTCTCATGAAAATGATTATCCATACGTCTCTTGGCTACTAGGTATTAGTATCGGTTGGGTAAGAGAGATCCGTAAAAAAGAATTTATCGTCAACTTGCGCAGGTTGACCATTGCGTAAGATTGCGCGGGGCAGTAGGGGGAGGGGACGGGGGTGAAGTAGAAGGAGGCGGGGGGGGGGGGGAGGTGGTGATACTGCTATATAGCTTTGCTATTACGTAGTATTGGTACTCCGTGCTCGTTTGGTACGACTTAAGGAACTTCTTAGGCGTGGTGTATATAGAGAATACTGGGAATCGACGGGAACAGATCGGACTCTGACGTTTCTGCGACGACATACCTTTTTCAAACATAACCCGACTTCTGATCTCCTGCCGACATTACCGACCAATCGCGGACGAGTGTATCTACGGGTAATACGTTGGTTATATCTATACTCGATTATCGCTAACTCCGTATCAGACTGTACGCGTATATGTACCCATCTCGTGCACTCGTACGGAAAATGTTATTGCGTAAACGAGTGACTGACGTCCCGACAGACATTATTTTCCAAAGAGTCGCGTTGCTGGTCGTTCTCTTAGTGTACACTGTGTGTGTATATTTTATATATATATATATATATATATATAATATATAACTATATCTATACTATCCACTATGACGATTCATCGTCGTATCTACGAGAATATACGGTGTATAGCTGGTATGAGGAGGAAAAGAGAGAGAGAGAGAGAGAGAGAGAGAATGTGGGAAGTCAATGTGATAAAGAAAGATATTCGATATATTGTATATAAAATATATATACACACACACACACACTTAGCTAGGTTATGTGTACATACATATAGACGCACACCTCGCAAGTCTCGTAGCCTCGCATCTATTTTTAGATCCGCTCGCTAGCCCGACGATTATTCCACGCTAAATCATAACTTTGACGATACCAACTGTCTGGATATCGGACGGCGTCGCGACGCTATGCCCTTTTTCTGCGAGATTTGAAAAAAAAGAAATGTTTTTTTTTTTTTGTTTTAATTATTTTTCTTCTAACGCACCATTAGCTTGCTCTCTGATCTGATCTGTTTTTAGAAATAGGGATAGACGTTTATTCCAAGTGTAACACGCTAATTCACGCAAGGCTCCTATAAACGACCACGTGGCGCACGTGCTGCCCTCTGGCATGTTTACGCGTTCTCGATAGATTTTCCGTGAAACGGACCTAATTCGGAATTGGCATCGTGAAATAATAATCGTTACGGTATAAAGTCCTTTCCATCGATCGAACGTTGAAATTTTATCGATCGATAATCATCAGTCACTTGATGATTATTCCGTAAGCATAACGAAGTATACGTGACAGCTTATATATATATATACACATAGGTCGTGGCTATATACATTGGTGAGAAATATGAATTCTTTTTTCCAGGAATCTTATATTTTTGTCACTCCCTCCACCTCCTATATCCGTCTCTCGTTATTTTCGTCTTTCAATAATATCGTCACTTCCTGTTACGATTCTCGTAGTCGCGTGACGTCATCCCTTCTTCTGTCCCGTTGACACGTGCTTTCGTCCTTCGTCCAAGTGACGAGATACCAGGATGCCACGGAGATCCTGAGACTGTCAAGAGGGTGCTAAGGAGGGTTAAATATTTTAGGGATGACGTAGTGGGGACTACGGGAGGGCTGGCTAATTCCGTCTTCGCACGTGCGTGCAACGGTCTTCTCGTGGTTATGCAACAGCCCCCTCCCCTCCCCTACGCAATACATCAAACCACCATACGCAGTAACGCAGCATTTAGCCACTCGTAACTCGTTACGTATATACATATATACGTGTACATCCTATATGTGCATCTCGCGGGCAGAATGCAGCTATTGTTCCTGGATTACGTCCCGTTATGTCAGAAGCCAATCTACTTGTGTTTACCCGCTTCCACCGAAGTGGGAAAAATGCCATAGATCGATAGAAGACTCAAAAGTAACCGGAAGTAGTAGGATCCATTGTGTATCTTCTTTTTTTTTTATTAACTACAGTAATACACTGCATACGTGTACACGTTTATTTATATTTGTATAATTTTTAATATCACCTTTTGGCTACTACTCTTATGCAAATCTTGGTGAATGCATTTTTTTTTCGCTTTATTCTCTCTCTCTCTCTCTCTTGCTCTTTTTCTCTTTGTATACTTCTATCCCTCCGGTGTACTACTACTACTAGATTTATTGCAGAGTCAAACAGGTACAACGAACTCGTAGATCCGCGAGACAGGCGAATTTAAAATTTATGACGCGTATGGAATTCGCGTTACGTTGCGGCTGTCGTTGCATCGAATGCGCTTAACGGTCGAGGTGAGATCCTCATTAATTTTCCATTGGACAGGAGGTGCGCGGGAGGAGCTCCGGGATTACGCGTGCGTGTACACAGTTGTGTAAGGAGGGAAAAAGTAGTGTAGGGGTGTTGAAAACTGACGAGAGAGAGAGAGAGAGAGGGGTTAATGACATCGACGTTTTCCCTACTCACGTTAAGGGTTGCAGGGTTGCAGGTCCTGCAGGGGCTGCTAGCCTATTATCAGCTGACACTCGACTGTGCCGCTGGGTACGCCCCTGGTTTTACCTTGTAGGAATATAAAATTATGGAATAGCTCGTGAAATTGAATTCTACCTGTACACCCGATATAATGTCTCATGCTTTTGGTACTGACTGTATCCGCCTCTCTATATATTCCTATATACTCTACTTACACTATCTTCGCTATACTTAAGAGGGTTACCGTAAGGGTAGTGCTTTCTTTTTTAATAATATATGAAACGAAACTCGTGGGATCATGGATAAGCACTGGGAATCATAGCTTAAGAGTACTTAAGACTAACGACCATCTTGTTAACGATTATTATACGTCGTGGTTTTTGCAAGAGAGATAAAAAAAAATTAAGAAATTATCGTCGGATGTTCAGCATTAAATATTAAAGAAGCTGTACAATCTGTCCATTAGTTTTTCTTTTACGGGGAATTTCCAAAATTTTGTTTTATATTTTTTTATCCCGTTGAACTCTTAACCTTTACGTACTACAGGTCGTTGCCAAAAAAAAAAAAGAGCTATGGCGCATTTACATTGAAAATTGTCCTATTGAATCTACGACCTGGTTTATACGGACGACTAGCGTCCCGACGACGACGGCGGCGGCTTTGCATTTAGCTAAGCCAAGACCTTGTCCTGTTTAAGGCAATTAATGACTCAATCAGGATCGACCTGATTGAGACTTTATAAGGGCCTGGGATACGCGTGGCCGGACTTCGCAATGCAGAATGCAGTTGCTTGGCAGCATTTATTAAGGCCAAGGCATGAACCCAATTACGTTGTAGCTTATACTAGGGAGGCTGGGACTCTTCCGTGCTTAGGGTCCAATCCCGACATCGTTGATCCCGTCTAATATTTTATTTAGGTCACGACACATGTGTCGCGGCTTTATCATTGATTCGGGAAGATACATTATCGAAAACGGTTAACGCGATAAATACGTTATCTCGACAGTCTAAGTATTTCAAGACGATTAGATAAACAATTCACACGGCAGACCTTGTCTAATCAATTTACATCCGGACGAGCGTCTCCGACGTCCCGTGAAACTTCGATTTATGTATATCCAGTACAAAAGTATGGTGTTATACGGTAATGTTATGACGCGGCCAAGTACAGTATTATACACTATAGTGCGTGGTCCAGAGACAAGTGACGTTAATGTGCAATAAATTAGCAGCCTCCCACGCGGTCCACTGTGCACGGCATGCTTCGCGTTAGATACGCTCTTACACGTCGAGACGTCTTCCTCTGGAAAAATTTCCGCGGCCTCCTCACCACCCTCCTCCTCCTCCTCCTCCTCCTCTTCGGTCCTTCCTGCCTCGTAAACACTTCACGCGCCGGGAGACACGCGAAACTGGAAACTCCGCTTTCCTGACAGCGGGACTTAACCGGTAGTAGTAGATGAGGTGGAGGTTGCACCAGGAGGTGGTAGTACTACCTGTAGTACTCATCTGTAACTGTGGGATAACTACGAAAACACAGTATAGTTAGTGTGAATGAAAACGAGTGTGAGATAAGTACAGTCTATATATATATATATATACTTGAGGCATGATACCTGGATTAAACGGGTCCATGACGGACAGCATCTTCCGGGGGTATGAGATTGATCCCAGTGCATCTGGATGATGGAGCCAGGACGTCAAGCGGCATAGGGATGCGCTGCGGCAAGGACGAGAATGCATACGGGCTGGAAAATCAATCAGAGCCAGATAGCTATCTGGTCTAAATCACCAGGGCAGGGTCGCCCGGTAGACCAGGATGTCCTAGGGATGACGGAGCTTATCGTGGGATTCGCGTTTGCCTCGTAAACCAGTAAACCACCCTCGCCCTCACCCTTGGCTCGTTTCCACCCTCCCTAGGATTCTACGCTCAAGCCGCGATAACCACTTCGTCCCACTCTCCCCTCTGGGGTAGTTCAGCCATCTAACCCCCATCCTCCCTTTCGCTATAGGGAACTTAACCTAAATCCGCACTATACACGCGTCTGATCCACAAAGTGACATCCGCCATAAAGGTATCTATGATCTGGATAGTAGCTATATCTCCATAGCTATATTATACGTAATATGTATATACACACACACACACACACGAAAATAGATAAAAATCATAGAGATCGCTGGACCATATCTCAATTACTTTTGCCAATATATTTGACGCGTCTCTTCAGCCTTATTCGGACACCAAGCGCAGCCTAATTGATTACCCTAATCGACGCGGTCGGAGGGCGTCCCCGTCCGTGCCCCCCTATAACCCACGCTGTGGAATGCTCTTTTTTTTCTCATTCCCTCTCTTTCTATTTCTTTCACTTTTTTTTTCGCCTATTCATTACTTCACCAGGTCCAAGAGAGTTCCTCCTAGGTTAATACTCTCCTTTCGTCAGTGGCCTCCGAGCCGTTCACTTTTTTCCATCAATTAACAGTTTCGGCTCTCTCTCTCTCTTGTACATTTTTTTCTCTCTCGAGTACTTGCCGTTAATCTCTCTGTCTCTCTCTCTCTCCCTCCCTAAGTCGAGATACACTCTCAGACCACTACAAAGTGTTCGCAACTTAAGTTTACCTAGTCTGATCGCACGCCGCTTATGGATACGCATGTCTTCGTCACAGACTCGCTACATTCGCTGGACCACTTTTCCCTGGCCGACGACACTGTTCCCACGATGGTTACAACCTGGCAGCCAGGGTGCTCCAGTCCAGCGAGTTTTACTCGACCTGCCAGCTACGGTGACTGACTGAGCCGTAACGCTTTTGCAAAAGGTTTCCTACTACAATGCAGGAACTCGAGGCCTGTACACGGCCACCCCTTGTCTAGATCTTCGAGAGCGATGCAACTTCTCCCCCCCCCCCCCTCGATGAACTCGACTTCTTGACCCAACGACCAGATCCAGACTGTCAGGTCTCGAGAAGTGGTACTGCCGAAACCCCGATTAAGTGGGCCACTTGTAACTCCAAGGCATCGTGGATGAACCTGGGGACGGGACGACGCGAGGTCGTCAAAAGCGTGTCCAGGGGTTGCGCCCGTGTCACGCAATGATCGATGTTGTGATTTCGATGCTCTGATAGGTGGTGAGGAGGTGGTGCGTGGTAGGCGAGGGTTAAAGTTCACGGGTCGGCAATACTATAGAGGGAAGGAAAATAGAGTAAGGGTTGTGTGGTGGGATGCGGACCTTTTCGAGCGGTAAACTTCGTAAGCGTGAATTTTCGGGGGTGCCCCAGGGTTACAACGGAGCCAAAAGCAAAGTAGTGGTATGAGGGGTTGGGGGGGGGGGGGGTCGGCCGACCTTCCCTTCTGGTCTCTCCTGCCACTTTATCGATTGGCTTTCGCGCCCCCCGAAAAAGAGCGAAGAATATCAGACAGAGAAAAACTGAAGTACGGAATTACTCCGGTGCCATTTTGTTTTTCATTTCGCTGCCCTCTATATATTTTTTTCTTCTTCTTCTTCTTC
>JARPRG010000322.1:215519-302768 GCA_031001745.1 Hartigia nigra | reverse complement strand
TTCTTCTTCTTCTTCTTCATCCGCTCGGATTTCTGATACATATGAGAAATCAGAACGCACAATTCGCAGTCACGGAGTCTTCGGGCAAAAAGTTGGCGAACGAAAACAAAAAAAAAGCGATTCTATAGACAGTATTGGACACCCTTAGAGCCTTCACTGTCCTTTTTTTTTCTCCTATATTGCCATGGATACTTGCGTACGATTCTGAAGTGTTCTACAGGGGGATTTGCTTGTTTTTTTTTTTTCCTCTCGACTCTCTCAACAAGCACAGCGAACGCGAAGTAGACACGCAGATAGGGATTGCAAGAGCTAAGACTGGAGAGATCAAAATTGTCGATGGGTCGAAACGTCTAAAAGGCAGAAGCAGTCGAAACAGTTGTAGAACGAATTCGAAGAGGGTGATTGAAGGGACGGCATGGAGGGGGGAGCGGGGGACACTCACACGCAGTCCAATAATTCACACGCACATGTAAACGCACACCCTCGAATACTCGCGCATGTAAGGAGCTCCTGTACATAGAATATATACATGTATATACTGTAGACATAACTATAGGTGTCTCTCTGGTTCTACTTCTCCCCTCTTCTAATATATATATATATATATATATATATATATATATATTAGAATACATATATATGTGTATATATATATTATGTACACTCTTATATATATACTTATCCATATATATAATACACTCAAAGGGGGCTAGCATGACTCCCCAGCATTGATCGCACTGCCACCCCATGAGCAACCCCTAATAACACCCTCTTGCCACCCTCAACCTCCTCCTCGTATTCCTCTTCCTCCCTCATCCTCCTGATCCTACCCTGGTCCCAGCAAACCCACCATCACCGCCGGCACCCTCTCACCCAACTGCGCCCTTTTACTAACCCAATCTGAGACCCCTGCAGCCAGTGACGCTCAACTCGCAAATCCATCACAGCTGGCGGTCAGCTGATTCCCGCGGAAAACACTCTGCCCCCCCCCATTAGCCTCGACAAACTAGACCCATCAACCCCAACTTAATAACTGCTAACCCACTACGAGTCTCTGTTATTTCTAATTGCATCCCTACGACCCCCGCCCTCTTCACCCTTATCGAAATCTTATCAGACATCCCCTACGAGAATCAATGCGATCTTCTCGTGCACGTGGTCCTACAACGTTCCATGTTCCTACATCCTCCAAGAAGATGACTGTTCTCTGGTGCCACCCCCCCCCCCCCCCGTCGATTTTCTACTGTCTGAATCAAAGGGTAGTAAGAGGGGCGGGAAGGAGGGTGGGGGGGGGGCAACAAGAAGAATCTCTTATCCATAACTACTTTCCCTCTACCCCTCCTTACCCATGGATACTTTCGATCGATCGAAAGACACCACCACCCCCCTGCTCACCCCTCCCGCGCTCTTCTCAACATTTCGATTAACGCTACTAGATAGCCACGAGACTTTTTGGACAGTTAGTACGTACATCGATTAGTCGAAATCCAAGCAGAATCGTCGTACGTCCTTCGATTTCCCTGAGACGATTGTCCTCGTCGATGACAATTATGATTATTGCCATGATAATAATAATGATGATGATGATGATGATGACGACGACGATGACGATAATAGGAAAACTTCGCTGAGAGAATCGTGCGACGTAATCGACGATATGGGGGTTATTACCCCTAACTTCCCTTACGTACCCAAGTTTCCATACGTCATGGAACTTCCGTTTCGGCTTTTGGTTAATCGCATCACTAGAACTCTCTGGATTTAGAATCGAACGTACAGTTCGAATGAAACGTCCGTATCTTCGTTTGTTGACTTTTCTCAACTTCTACGATACCCAAGATACATTTATACGTGCGTAGACAATACCGACGTAGTCAGACTATTGTTTCACCATTTTTTCAATGAGAAAACTGTTTCAGCCATCCTCCGAGTGCCATTAACGTTTTATCTCCATTACACCTCCATCCACCACCCCCTAAAATGCATTTAAAAATCACACTCGGCCGTTCGTACGATTTCCATTATTATTATTATTTTTATTTATTTTTTTTCCTTCTCTATTTCCCCACCAATATATCGATAATACTGCAAACCATCGATACCCCCATTACACCGTAAGAGCCTCTACGTCACTATTACTCGGCACCTGTAACACAGCTCGTATTATTAATCACTGGTCTCTCTTCGCGCTCCCTAATGATCTTCGTCGCGTCGACGTATATCGACCCCCCCCCCCTCCCCACCCCCCTCCAGTAGACGCCCTAGACGTTATTCAGGTTCTACGTACTTAACGTTGCATACATTTGTATATATAAGAATCCATAGAAACGGTTTAGGACTACACTCGAGTTAAGAAGCGCCGATTCCGTGTTAATTGACGCTCGGTTAACCGATCGTTTAGTACTACGAGAAGATCCCGAGCTCCTAGCCTAAAGTTATTTATTTAAGCTGCTTCTACGGTGTTCCCTTGCGTCACTGCAAAATTCTAACGTCAATGACGTCATCTATCGTTATCGTTCGACTTATTACAAAAGTTATAGGATCAAGAGATTCTGAAACGCGCTTTAATGTAATTTTCTCTTTCGATTCTTACGCGATCTTATCCTGCACCCTGCTACTTGCTTTATGAATTTTCTTCTATGAGAACGCACGTATCACCACGTACACTCGTACAAGAGTTCAGTTTGTCTTCCTTGTAACGTTGCAATCGGGATTGGACGACTTTCTAGTTTTCTAATGATCCGGTAAAAGCCTTCGGGGTATATAACGATTGTGTATACGTATATATGTGTGCATATATATATGCATATATATATATATATATTCATTCGTGCGTTTCTCATATTCTGACGGATTTCTGTATATACCAAGTGGACTTAGTCCCTTGGAGTCTAGATCTTGTATACCTATGGATTATATGATATTGCATGCTACACGTGACACACATGAAACACTATACACAGCACCCCTAACATGACCTATCGGTCTGGTCTGACAGATCGTTGCCTGTCCCCAGGAGGCACACTCCGTACTTTGGCCAACCGGACTACAGACTCTACGAGCTGAACAAGAGGTTACAGCAGCGCACAGAGGTGAGTAGAAGACAGATACGACTATATGCAGTATATATAGAAAATTGCAGGAAAGTATTTGAGAAGAAGAAAACATTAAATAAATTTCATATTATACACGATAATGGTCCAGATATCCAGTCACGATAATCTTATCAATGACAATGAAGATCAGCGAGACGAAGCTACATTCGCCTTCATCCTTGTCCTGGATGAGATTCGTAAACGTTTCGCTAGTCACGTAGGGTCCATTGCTCCAGCATCCCTTCCATCCCTATATCCACGTGCCTCACGTGTACCTCTATACCTCTCTCTCTCTCACTCTCTATATATATATATGAAAACGCAAAATCGCCCCTTGCGTATTATAAAATTATCTGCCTCACGAAACACTGGCCGATACTATAGTGAAATAACAAGTACCGTGAATTGCCGCCTTCACGTGGATCGACCCACTTCAGAGGAGATTCTCGATAAGCGATAAGATACGTTATAGATATGACGCAATATAACTAATGTTGCCAGCATAAGTCATGCCTGCCATTCAGGCTTACATGGTATATTACTTATACGTGTATACGACTTCCATGCTACTTCCGTATATCAAGCTTATACTCGACTTCCGGTCAATTTCGTATACGCCTAATGCACCTTATACTCATGGTATATCTGTATATACAGTATAGTCAGACAACAGCAGCCTTAGCTAGATATAAGCAAACCTATTGCCGTTCTGCGTTCTTCGTGTTCTATGGCTAGCGGGAGCAGATCGCCGCTAGTCAGTTTACCCATCTGCGTATCTGCATATATAGATAGACAGATGCATACGGTGAAAGGCATACGAAAGCTCTGGCAAGGATTTTGTCGCCCATTGAGAAGGGGTTAGAGACGCGTTTATCGCGATAGTCGAGCGACGATTGAGGGAGGGAGGGAGGGGGGTCCTTCTGTTAAACGTCTAGGCGAGGAGGGGGGAAGGGGGTGTAAAAGGAGAGAGGAGTTTGGCGATGGCTCGGCCAAGGGGGTGAGCTAGGGGGGGGGGGGAAGGGGGAGATTGGGAGGCTCTATCGATTCTTTGCCTCGTTAAGCGGCGTCGGGACGGCTTAGTCGACTTGAAATTTATGCTCGCACCTCGGGAAAAAACTATGGGGGTTTTAACGGGAGGGGGGAGGTGAGGAGGGTGCAGGATATCGAGTGCTTGACAAATTTCGACTTTTGCGTGGATAAAAAAGTGGGGACCGCAGGACTGCTTTATCGGCTGTGCCTGGGCTGACGTTGGCGAATAGAAGGGATGGAAATTGTAGTGTGTGTGTGTGTGTGTGAGAGAGAGAGAAGATACACGTGAGAAACAAGTGAACCATTCGTCAATTGGCAGACGTCGTTGACGTTGCCGTGAGTTGTGTATTACGCTATTTTTTATCGAATCCCTCAATGGCAATGTATCGGAATGCTTTTAATCGTTGGTAAATTTTGGCGGGAAGCCGACCGTCGATTCAAATTATAATTTGTCGCGAGACGTATCTCGTCTATCCTCGTTAAATGATACAAGGATCGTGTACCAGGATCGAGACGGCAGACGTCTAGCAAAGTCCAGTCAGGCGAAGCGCGCGTATAGCGCCAATACATTTCTCATGGAGATCGATCAGCGCGATATATTATTAAGATTGGGTAACTCGGCATAACGCGAAGAAGTTAATGCTTCCTAATGTGCGACTAATGCGCTCCTTCGCTCGTTAATCTCTCCGAGTTGGCACGCGCGTCCCTCTCTCTCTCTCTCTTGCTTCCCATATCCTACTTAATCTCATGCTCCATTCGCTCTATGGCTGTCTACGTTCCTTCTCTTTCGCCTGGTATACGTACGCGTCAACGTATCTCTTTCTCTCTCTACGCCCACGTGGCCGGACGCGTCAAATGAATGTTTCTGCTATCGGTACGCGGTCATCGCTGGCCTTCCAATCGATTGCCTTCCTACATCCGATTAAACCACTGAACTAAACTGCTTCTACGACTTTAGAGAGAGAGAGAGAGAGGCTGATACAAAGATCTCGTCTTATATGTCGAAAATATTGCAAATGTCCTCGCGAGTCTCGTATGACGGAATTGAAAGAATTTATTGCACTTTGTAGGAATTTTATTGATTTTCTTGTTCTCCATCTTTCATCGTTATATCGATTAACGTGTATAAAGTGCTTGAGAATATTTGTTCGCGTGTAATATAGACGTATCGGCGTTTAACGGGTGTACATAGGCCTAGAGGATTCCTAACAAGTCTGCAATAAGGGCAGCCTTCGAAATTTTGCATCAGTTAACGCGTGCCGTCTCGTAAAATTAAAGCGACGTGCCGTGTCCTCGGACTATAAATCATCGTTGTCGGTACATTATCAAATCTGATCTACGTTCCCTGTCAGCACGCGTAAGCACGGTTCACCGAGTTCCTTGCGGTTTCCTGTCAGGGACTATCCTACCGGCCATATAGACACCTACGTACGTGCTTTTAACGCGTCACATTGAAGGATGGCTGATGTTTTTGGATCAAACGGTAGTCAAGGGTTGATTTGAATTTAAGGGTAGGTGAAAGTAGGGGTTATATTATATATTTTCTTTTTTTAAGACGAGTCGTTTACAGCACTCTACGATTTTAGGACAGTGAAAAGATTAGGATCGGTATAAGCGTTATCGCAGCTGTTTATCGTGGCATTAATCGAAATGGCTAAAAACACGTGGCGATAAGAATGGGATACATCGTGTCCGATTGGTATCACGTAGTTAGCGTTTAACGTGACAATTTCAATTTAATCCTTAGTATAATCACTGAGTTATATATTCTTGAGGTCATTCTCACGCGTAATTCTTTCCTTGCGTTTAGACTATACGTATTGTGTATATGATAAGCCAGAATGTATACAAGAAGAATGTATGAATGGAAGTTATATCTCGTCAAGGTACAGAAAGACGCTTCCACGTATTTACCTGTGTAGGTAGGTAGTACGTAAAAATGGGTTGGTTGCTATACGGAGAGCGGTAAGGGATGATACAGGGTGGGTTTGTACGCATATATGGCGTAGGTGGTCTGATAACTCGTGGAAGAGTTTTAGAGCCGCTAGGAGTCTAGCCGGGGCAAAAAGAGAAAAGAGAGGAGTAAAGTATAAGATGGAAGGAAATAAGAGCCGTAAAGGTAAGGAGGAACAGGGGGGAGTCTGTGAGGTGGAGAATGGCAGCATAAGGAAGAAGAAGAAAAAAGAGGAAGAAATAAAGAAGAAACAGGTCAGGGCCGGTGGGTGTACAGAGAGAGAGAGAGAGAGAGGGGATGGAGAGGTAAGAAGAGACCCTACGGGCCAACATCAACTAGTCTCTTTCGTGTATACGTTCCTGATGACGCGTTCCATATAATAGAGGTTAGGAATATTCCAATCGAGTGGTCAGGACTCTCATCTTGTTTCTAGAATAAAACGAAACCTTCCATGCTTTCTCCATACTTTCTCGAAGCCACTCGGCGCAACAACCTTTTCCAGCCCGCCGCTAGGAGTGAACAGAGCGCCCGTGTCGCCCCCTCACGGTACACTGTCTTTCTTCGACTCTATCTCCGTCCCGCTTCTCTCTCTCTCTCTCTCTCTCCGACTCTCTATGGAGGTCCGCTAGTGCGACTGGTTATTCCGCGCTCAACTTTTTTTCCCGAAATGAATTCACGTAACCTGGCTATCCCGGTTTGCAAGCCTCGAACGACGGCGCCGCAATCGCTCAGGGCCGTAGAACACACCAGTATGAGTTTCGCTAGGACCAACGTGCTGATAAATTACATCTCTATACTATACTATATATATATATAGTATATATATAATGACGAATCTACTGTGTATACCTTCTCTTCCCGTTGCTCCTGACGGTCATCCTGGCAATGCACCCTGGCCGAATCCTATCGATGATTTCAGAGCTGAATTCCTGGCGAATGCCCGTTGCCTTTTCTATTATTCGTCCAGTAGCCGGTAACGGATCACTTTTCAAATTAATTTCAACGAACTCTATGGGCTGTGCTGATACGCGGATGAGGTAGGTAGGGGACGACGTAGTTCGATTCGGTAGCTATCCGCACATCGTGATAACGTGAATTAGCCTGCCGTAAAATATCTTGAAAAAAAAAAAAAAAACTAAACAAATCCAATGGACTTTCCTCGTATTCCTTATATACCCGCGAATGCGTCAGACGTGAAATCGTAAAGTCTGGATGATCTCCCGTCCGACGCCTCCAAGGACTACTTGGAGCGCGCGACGTAGTGTCTGCTATAGCGAAACTAAAATTTTTCAAAGACCAATGGGTATTCGTCATAGCCACTGGGTTCGTAGCCCTTGACCACGGTCAGTGTCGTCCTTGTGCTCGCGATCGTCGTGGTCGTCGTCGACGTCGCCGATGAAGACGTGTGTGCGGCGGTACAACTATTTGACGACGGAGAGGAGGCTGTACGCAGAAGCAGTCACAGGACCAGTCACAGGACCAGTAGTGTTTACAGGATACTGCTCGGTGTGTGCCCCCGTAAAGTTTCGGCAAAGTTGAGAACCCTCGTGGGAGCTTGGGTAATAAAATGAGGGCCCCTGTTCTCCCCCGGGGGTGGGGCCCCCTCGATAACCCATATTGTACCCCCCAGCCCCAGTCTACTCCCTCTCGCCGCCGCCCCTGGCCGTATATACCGGGACCGACCGGGCGAGTTTTGTCCCGACGCGACGTGCCAGAGGAAAATCTTCGTCATTGAATAACGATCACGCGGACGATGGGAAATTAGCGAAAAATGATGGGCCTGCTCGGCGTAATTTTACAAAATTTCTGATATACGAATGATCCGGATATTATCAGTGGTTTGGCTGACGATTAATTTTACATGTAAAAGCGAGAGGTGGAGCTCGCTGACAATACTTTTGCCGTGCGCTATATACACGATCATATACCACCCCTAGTCTCCCTCCCTCCCTCCTCACCGTCCTCCCCCTAACAACAGTAGGGTGGTACAGTCTTTGCGAAAAATCTCATACCCCCGCCCTCAACTTCCACCTGGAAGGAGGGAGTACACACCGAGCTAAAAGTACACGACTCTTAAATAAAATCGACGATAGACCATTGTGAAGGGCGAACGGATATATTTCGCGCTTCAATGGAAACTCCGTTAAGCCTTGTTGTTCGAAATACTATTGAAGGGATTAATACGCGTTCAATGATTTTCTAATATCTTTGAAAAATAATTAAACTCAAGTCAGTCGTAGATCGGAAATTCAACTCGCTAAAATTCTTTTCTTTATCTTGTTTCTCGTTGGCGATGAAAAATAAAAAAGACAAATTCGAATTTCCCGGGCAACATAGTCGCTACGATCGAACCGGCCTGAGCGATACTCCGTAATGTATATTTTTCAATATTTCTCTCATTACTCTCTTCAGCTTTGTCTCTCGATGTCTCACCCTCTCGTCCTCTCTTGTGCTCTGCCCAACCTCCCCCTTTCCCTCCTCCTCGACGCTACGATCGATCGTAGTCGAGGCCTTTGATATTCGCCGACATCGCACGTACCCTTACGCCCCGTGCTCGCATTCCTATTTTGGTTGTGTTGTCGTCCTAATAGATGCCCGGCATGATTTTTTTGTTTTTTTTTTTGCACCCTACCTTCTCTCTCTTTCCCTTTTTAACTGAAAATTCCACGTTTGCAACGACTCCCCTTAATAATAATTTCCAAGAGCCAATAACTCGGACCAATAAAGATATTCAATTGGGACGAATCGCGGACTAGCAACAGTTTGCTTTATTTGGCACGAGCCGATGGCTTACGCTCGAAATAAATCCTTTGCGTGGATGTTAGAGGAAAGCGGGAGGCTGTAAAACGATTGTCGAGAGCCGTAGGCCACACTCCATCTTGTCGTAAAGGTGTAGACTATATATCGGCTGCCGTGCGTTTACTTTCGAAAAATCGACAACGCTCGTCGCCGTGAACACCAGGTCCGTAGAACTCCTAGTCCACCTTGGAAGGTACAAATTCTACGGGATTTACCTCCCGCCTCTCCCTACTAACTCAACTTACTTGCTGTCCCAGTGTACCCTGGTGGCGTCTACCTATATCCTTGTTCTGTTACTCCGTGCTATTCCTATTTCTCTAGTATGCGCCATACTGTTCCTATCCTAGCTACATCTAT
The DNA here is from genome assembly GCA_031001745.1 of Hartigia nigra. Taxonomy (NCBI): domain Eukaryota; kingdom Metazoa; phylum Arthropoda; class Insecta; order Hymenoptera; family Cephidae; genus Hartigia; species Hartigia nigra. The sequence continues at coordinate 293,534 of JARPRG010000322.1, read as the reverse complement.
CGGCGTAAGTAGCCAACTACTAAGTGAAACCTCTCGGGCTCATCGCTTTAACTCGATTCGCGTTAGGTTAGGTGGATACGCGCAACAATGACACTTACCGTGCCAGGTGAGATATTGTTATTATATTACTTGAAGAATAGTCGCAGTGGTAATTAGCCGTACCATTGGTGTCGACAGGGAAAAGCCCTTGCGCGCCACGACAATTATGTATCAATCGCGCGCGGTGGTTGTCCCTGCTAAATGGGACACGATTCATAAAATCGAATAGCGACTATACAGCGTACAACGGGAACGACAGAGAACGGCGATAAATGCCCGATGTGTGTTATCCGTTGTGTGATTGTGCACGCGTGTAGAAATATATATACGTTCTGCGTATACGACCGTTTGCGTGTTTCGTAGTGTTAACGTTAAATGGCCGCTCACATAGCTGAATCGTTAAATGCTCGAAATATTACGTAATCCGGCGAGTACGTACATCCTGGTGTAATTTCTCGACTAAGGGAATTGGTACTCTTGTCCTTTTCTCGGTTTTTTTATTAATTTACGTTTGACAGTTCCGATGTCTTTATCTTCAGAAACTGTCAATAAAGTTACTTATGACTTTGAGACGATCCTTGCGAATACCTGAGTAAAATGCAGACATCTTCTATGAAACGATCACAGCGCCGCTTGTGGAAAAATTCAAAGAGTTTATATGGCGGGAATTGTGATTTCTCGAGAATATTTAGGGTTTTTTTTTTTTTTTTTAAGTTAAGTTCATTAAATTATACTCGAAGATTACTCGTGGATGCTCTGTCGCACGTCGATGAAGAAGGAGCAATGGAAAAAGAAAGAGGCGATGTGCATAAGAAAATCCTTCGTTGACATGGTAAAATAATAAAACTGTAGGAAGATGCATAATTGAATGAAACGCGGAGAACAGAGCCAAGGGGTAGGTTCTTCGTAAGAGTGAAATGCTATAATTTCAAGCCAGACAGTCATGCGTTATTCAGCGTCGAGTACAGCATATACTCTCTGCAACCCTTTCTGGCATCCTCGTACCTCCCACCTCCTCCTCCTCCTCCTCCTCCTCATAAACCTAACCTTCATGTCTCTCTGACTATTCCCACTACACAGCGTTACGCTACAGTACCTACTCTCATTCATCCCCTCGAGACAAATCGACACGATATTATTATCGATGCCTCGAGATTTCGCTGCTACAAAAATACAAACTTTCGCATCTAATATCTACCTTTTCTTTTTTTTTTTCTTTCTTATTTACCTTCTACCTCCTGTTACAGGAAAGCGACAACCTTTGGTGGGACGCGTTCGCGACTGAATTTTTTGAAGATGACGCCACCCTCACCCTTACGTTTTGCTTAGAGGACGGACCCAAGAGATATAGTGAGTACCACCGCAAGTATACAACAACACCCTCTTTCGTAACATCGATCCTAGAAAATTTCGTTTATCCACCTCCCACCAGATACAGCGACCATTGTTCTCCCGATATTGTTTCATCCATGTACCGTTTTCTCGTTTCTTTTACTTCTATCTCCTCCCTGCCTTGTATCTTTCATCGCGTTACACACACTGCACGTACGTGTCGCGTATATTCCGGGTAGCACGTGCGACCCTTCTAGCGAAGCGTCCAAGAGAGAGTCAAGGGAAGTATTACTTGGAAGAAACAAAAAAAAGAAAAAAGAAAAACTTGTACCAAGGAATAAAAAAAAGGAAAAAAAATGTTAAACAAAAAACTAGTAAAACAAGTAAAATGGAAAAATGACCATGATATACCAATTTAATTTTTCTTTTTTTTTTTTTTTTCGTTACGTCTGTACATCTTATTATTATACGTCATTCAACAATATGACTGACGTTGACGCATAATTGTCACGTATTTGTTTCGCGCGCTTCCCGACGTTTGCTCAACACGTAATGTTTATTTGCCTGTGTCGTTACGACATGTCTCACCGCTTCGCGTCCTTCATTTCCAAAGACGACTCGTTCCCTTCCACCTTCTGCCTGTAAATAAGTCGAGTCCGCTGTACGTGGTTTGACGATGATTGCGCAATAATTACTGACCAAGTGCACGTCTACTTTTCAGCGATAGGAAGGACGTTAATACCTAGGTACTTCCGCTCGATATTCGAGGGCGGAGTGACGGAACTTTACTACAACATGAAACACCCGAAGGAGTCGTTTCACAATACCAGCATAACGCTAGACTGTGATCATTGCGTCATGGTCACGCATCACGGGAAACCGACGTTTACGAAGGTAAGAATACCGAGAAATTTTTAATGTCTTATACGATGTAACCGAGACTCCGTTACGGTAGATTAAAAGATATTTTGTCATCGGGTAGAGGCAGAAGACAGGGCCCTGGTTCAATAATTGATTGTACTCATCTTTGTTATTTCAGGTGTGCACGGAAGGTAGGCTAATACTGGAGTTCACGTTCGATGATCTCATGAGGATAAAGTCGTGGCACATGTCTGTAAGGACGCATCGAGAATTGGTACCAAGGGCGGTAGTGGGTCTGCATACTGCTCAGCAGGATCCAACGGCGCTGGAGCAACTGACCAAAAACATCACCAGGCAGGGAATCACAAACTCGACCCTGAATTATCTTAGGGTACGCATCCGATCTGCTTAGCTCAGTATGATCCTTGGTTAACGTTGGCCTTGTGAAAGTTGATTCGCTTTAAGTTGTATCAGGGGTCCTGACGCTTTCACCAGCGCCACCTCAGCTGATACGACCTCGCCTCGTGTTCTTTCTTTTATTACTTATCTTTTGTCTCTAATGGAGTAACAAAATCTCACACGCTTGTTTAATACATTCTTTATGCTTGTCTTTTCAGTTATGTGTCATCCTTGAGCCGATGCAGGAACTTATGTCGAGGCACAAGGCTTACGCCTTGTCGCCCAGGGACTGCCTCAAGACAACCCTGTTCCAGAAGTGGCAAAGGATGGTTGCCCCGCCGGGTAAGAGAGGTAGACGGACAGTTGCTTTACATGAGAACCACCAGCCAGTGGAGCCAGCTACTACTACAATCTTGTTGCGAACTGTGAACCCATATATATATCGGTTACCGGGTGAATGAATGCCGCTCCACGTCACTGCACATGAAACTTGGTTCCAAATGACTTTTCTGTTGTACTCTTTTTATTTTTTCTTTCTTACATTAGCCTGCTCGTCTTATAAGAGTGCGAAGCTTGCATGTTACAATTATATTTATTAATAGAATTTGTTTGATGACATTTTTTTGTATAAGCTTTGTCTCAGATTTATCGACGGTTGTATTGCTCAGGGTCGTGTACTGTGAAAATAATATATGAGTAGTTTGATCGCGGTTCTATAATATTTCCTTTGTATACTTCTTGGGGAAATCTTGATATCGATCAGGATCGCCTGACTGGGCAGTTGTTAAAGGCAAGACGCAGATAAGGACGTATTGTTAAGGTCAGGGAAACTCTGGAACCAAGTCTACATGGCACAATGCAATGTTACTGCGAGCGTGCTTCCCTGTTAAGAATAAAAATGCAAGAGATATACGTAGCGTGCGAAGACGTAAAGTATCTATCTGTCGCTGCATGTGTGCCTGTGTAACTAACAAGCATATGTCAGAGACCTTTGATTTAAAGAAAGGTCCACAGCTGGGTAGTGATATTGTATTAGTATATGCTTAGCGCCACTATGGGTACCTACGCCGAAGGTATTCTCAATGGAGATCTTTAATATTGCAGAGTCCCAGAGACCAGCGAGTAAGAGAAGAAAGCGGAAGGGTAGTACCTCGGGTCCGGGGAACAACGCCCCACCGGCACCAAGTAAAAAGAGATCACCCGGGCCAAACTTTTCCCTAGCGTCTCAGGTAATTATGGGACGCTTAATGTTATTGGTAAATGGATAAGCTTGTTATATGAGTAACGTTTAATCTTGTGCTTGACGATTGATTGAACAGGACGTGATGGTCGTGGGTGAACCTTCCCTGATGGGTGGTGAGTTTGGCGATGAGGATGAACGGCTAATCACGCGATTGGAAAACACGCAGTACGATGCGGCAAATAGCTTAGACGCTCACAGTCACGACACCTCGGGAGGACCGCCACCGCATCCTCACCAATTTCATTCGGAACCAACCCCCGGAAACTCCTGGCCACCCGATCGCGGTCCAGGACCGCCACAGGGAGGACCTGGCAGTCAGGTAAGCGATTGAAGCGATCTTCTTCGAGGTGACGACGCTGTCTTTAGCATTGTGCATATATTCGTATCACGTTTCAGGGTGTTCAGGGTTCGCAAGGTGGCGCAGGGGCTGGTGTACAGGGATCACAAGACGCAAATCAGCAACAGCAAGACAAGAAAAGCCCCGCGGTGAGCCAGTGAGGCCAGGAGTCCCCGCGCCCCCCCACCAGGGGGCGACGGGGGCGCAGGCCCAAAAATGTGGCTCCCTAGCGGGGCGAGAATCCTAACCTCCCCACATCCTACCTGACGTCCCCAACCACGCGACTCTCGCAGGTCGGTGTTCTTCCGCTTGCCCACGCAGGCCTACCTGGCCACGCCGAGCACGCCCAGCTCGGTCCTTCTTCCATAGGGATGGAACCCTCGGAGTTGGCTCATGCTCAGCAACAACTGCTGGCGGAGTCTGGACCGGGCACGATGCTGTCGCCATCTGCTCAGCCTACTGGTGGAGGTTTGACGCAGCCGCTTCAGCAGGGACAGGGCCAGGTCCAAGGTCAGGATCCCCTGCAGAGCTTGGTGCAGCAGCTACTCTATCTACAGCAGCTCGAGTATCTTCTGGCTCAGCGAGGTCACATCTGATCTACGGAAACGAGTCCATGGGGCTCCTTGTAACTTCCTCAACGACATTTCCTCGATGCTTGCTCGACAAGAGGATACCGGCGCTTCCGTCAAGCTTTTGAAGGATGATCCTGTCCGTTCGTCGTACCTCTTGAACATTTCAATGGACCCCCGGTGCACGTCTCTCGAGTACCACGCGATGAACTACGCCAGAGTTGCTCTCTGAAGTTTATCCAGGCACCAAGAGGTACATACGTCCGCGTGGTCCTGGCACAGGATTCTAACGAACGGACTCTCGATTAGCCAATTGATACGGGAGATTAAGCGTCCATGTACCCTGCGCTCAGGAAGAATCCCACTAGGATGATGTTAAGTGATCGCTCGACCGACTCGGCTGCTTCGGAATACCGCCTATGGGTGTACAGCGCGCGAGAGAGTGTGAGCGTCTTTTTTTGTTAAGAAAAGCGTGTGATAAAACGAAAGAAGTGACTCAGTGAGAAAAAAAAAACGAAGAGAATCGAATATGCTAACTACAAAAAAAAAACAAAAGTTAACGCGAAATGAATATACGCCACGTCGCAAGAGACGATTTCCGCTCTGGCGCGAGCTGTGAATGAATCTCTATCCGTCAACAGTATTGATATAATTATAGAGTAAATGAATATAATATTGTAAGAGATCTAACGTAAGTATGTATTGTGCAAACGTGCGTGGAAGTGAGAGAGAAGAAGAGAAAGAGAGGAAAGAGAAAGAGTGGACCGAGCAAATGGAAAAAGATGTATGAATCAGAAATCGTAGAAAAATTGGGAACGACAGAGAGAGAGAGAGAGAGAGAGTGTGTGTGTGTGTGTGAGAAACGCAAGCTGAAAGAAAGTAATACAAGCGTGAAAGAATGTTAAGGAGAGGAAGTAAGAGATCGCGAAGAAAATACAAAATCACTATGAAAGTGTAAAAGATCCATTGATTACAAACGCACAATCCCTGACCGTCGTAAAGACTCGGAATTATCTAACCCCCCTTTATGTTTTTATCCCATTTATTCAAGTCTCTATTAACGCCAATCGCCCATGGGTATCTTCTTTTACCACCAAGCATAAATCTCCTTTAGTTTTCTACCCCCCCTCTCTTCCCTCGTTCTCGACTCCTGTTATCGAGATAGCGTTTCGGTCGTGCGTTTCGTATTAACGAAAGATTCCCGCGCATGTCCTAGCGAATGCAAAAGATGGCGCGTCGATAAAAAAAACAAACGAAACACCTGAAAAATGGCCGACAGGTGTTAAGCGATGACCGTAAAGATTACAGGCAAAAGCATTATTATTAATACGCAACGTCATGCAGTTTACGTTTCTACCAGCTAAACCAGATCCGTTCCTAACGTAATTACCGACAACGTCATTTTAACGTCATTTCGATACTTTAACATTAAACTCTCTTCTCTTGTATATCCGCCAATCGAAACGTTGTAAGATGACGCACGCATTTGTAACGACCAGACAAAATTTTGCACAGTGCGTGTGGTGATCCTCGTATGCAGCAAACAAATATATATACAAGTAACAATCATATATATATATATATATATAAATAGATGACACGCACGCGCGCACGCACATACGCACGCTCTGATCACTTTTATATTGTACAAAGTTCCTTGCGCGTTACGTTAAACACATTGTATATGTTCCTCGTTGTATTTGTTCCTATTTTTCTATTTCGTGACGCATTGTGTTCTTTCGTCTCTATTTAGTTATCTGTCTTTCTCTCTCTTTCTCTCTCTCCAGCACACAAAAGACATTCTCAGGCATACTGTCGTAGATCTTTTTCCAAAATACGCGAATACGAATTCTAAATCGGTAGTCGCATTCTATACGCAGTGCGATACGACATCGATTAGTGGCGAGAGAGGAAGAAGTAGGGAGAAATCGTTGACAACGTTGCCTTCTACAGCAGCACAATCCGCACTATTTGTATATACATATACATATACATATATATATGTATGTATATATATGTATACACGCTGCATTTATTTCTTGGATCACCACACGAGCGACACACTACGGAAATTTTGATAAGCCTTTATATTTTCAAAGCAAGTCCGTTTAGCAGACTATTAACAATGAAACAGCGTTGTGACTTGCGCATGTAGAAAGAATCTGACACACTTGATCCTCTTTGTTTCTTCTCTTCTCACCACGGAGACATCAGCGAATACTTTCGATGACTCTAGATCATCACAAATGACTCAAGCGTCGATCCGTCGAAATGGCAATTCGCGTTGCCGGCCGTTGATACTTTTTGATTATGTATATAGGAGGGGGATATACATACAGAGGACAGCGTTAGCTTATAGTACAGAGAGAACACGAGACACCTATAGGTACGGGCTTATTATTATTATTATTATTATTATTATTATTATTATTATTATTATTATTACAATTATTATTTTATTATTATTCTTAATTATTAATATTATTATTATACGCGGTGAACACGGGAGATTTCATATGAACGGTTATGGGAATAAGCAAAAGACCCATTACGGCGCGTTTACACTCATCATGTACACACTTATACATATTATACATAAACACGTCATGAATTAGTTGAATAAGAGACGCGTGAAGCCAGTACAGTCCCACAGCGCGAGTGTTTTGTGCGAAAGTCAAAATGTAAAGTGTGCCAGTCGTTCATTCAGTATCTGCTGCATGCGTTCTCCTGTGCGCGCAGCTGTTTCGTTTCCTCTGGGAACGGAGTGCCGACTGAATGGGAAATGTGTGAACGTACGATGGGAAGAAAGTATGGAGAAGGAGTGCGAGAGAGCGAGAGAAAGAAAGCGAACGAGTATCGTTTGATGGGAGTACATGAGAGAGAGAGAGAGAGAGAGAGAGAGAGAGAGAGAGTGAATGCGAGTAAGTAAGAGCATGAGGGGAAAGAGTGATTTCGACACGAGCATGGTGGGTTTTAGGATAAATGATTTATTGACAAATGTTGTATATTATTACGAATTATAATGACACTATTATAATTAATTAATGAATTATTATACTATAATAATGTGAATTGAATTTAAACAAAAAATACATAAATGATAAGTAATAGGAAATTTTTAATTGTTAGCGAAAGCACACGAGAGGGGAGCCGCCATTTAAATACGAACCGCCTAGTTTGAACTTGAACATTGTAGAGGATGCGATCGATTCCCTCGTAACGGACGAGAAATGCGCGCGCTTTTTGCAAAAAAAAAAAGAACAAAAAAAAGTCATAAGGAGCTCGTACGGGATTATGTTCTCGCGTGATTCGCTCTTGTCGCGTCTGCGAGTGACGCGTGTCGTTAAAGAAAAGAAAATGCACTTTTTTTTTTGGTTTAAAGTGTATTCCCAAAATATCCTACTTTTCGTGTCGACTGTACACAGGCTCTAATTTATTGAAATATTAATTATCGTACACTCACCCATGGTCGGTACTGTCTTACATTGAAAACTTCACTATTTTCAATGATGATGGATCCAGTCACAGGCTCAAATTTCTCTCTTTGTTCTTCTCCGAAAAACGTCCCGAATTTTGTTACTAAAATATCATCAGGAATCTGCAAAACAAAAAAAACGCAGCGCCATTTAATTCCCGTGTAACGTACTTGTAAATAAAATCCATAAATTATTTTTTTCATTCTTCTTCTAACCGTGTACAAGAACTTTTCGAGTACAAGTGCCGATGCTTCAAGTTTACAATTTACTTCAAGATCATGTCGAATCCAGAACCTTGTATGGTCGACAAGAATGACGTCCTTGTACACGTGAAATTTGGAAATGCACTTTTTTGCGACCGTAAGAAACCAAAAAGATGTCGACGCCGATCACGCGGGTCCATGGCGGTGTAGCGTCCACGCCGGAAGTGTCAATTGCTGGAATTGTCGATGAATAGTTTGGAATTGCAATTCGACCGAATTTCGCCATCGAATTTTCTCATCCTTATCACGCACCCCCGCCCCTCACCCTTTTTCCCCTCATCAATCAATCCCTCAAATCTAATCACGCTATCCATCCACTCAAGCCATAAGTCATCGAAGTCCCGTTTCACCAGTTCCCAAAAATCGAAATCATACAAACTAGTTTTTAAATATGTAAAGAGAGAGCGAGCGAGAGAGAGAGAAAGAGAGAACGAGAGCGAGAGTGAGAGAGAACGAAAGAAGTGATAAGACGAACGAAATAAAAAACAATGACAATTACGATTAGTAGAAATATTGAAAGTATCAATCGCGATGATGAAAAAGTTCATCGTCGCGGGAAAGCCAAAATGGATCGCCCAAAACGATCGTCATTCGGATGATCGCGTCGATTTAAAAAAATTTCGAATGATTGGGTACGCACTCTAAATGATTTCTTTCGCCGACACGTTTCAACGTGACGAATCATTCGCGCGAATTATTCTTCTTCTTCTTTGCTCTATACATTTTATTCGATCCCATCCCGTTCGATGACGACTAGGATCATTGACGACGACAGTGATGTTTAATGACGACGATGACGATAATTGATGATACGAATGATGATGGTAACGATTACTATTATTCTTATTATTACTACTATTATTAACATGTTTTCAAGCAGTGTACAAATAAAATTTCCAATCACTTAACATCTGTATGCCGATTTACATTCACTGCGACAATCCGCGAGACGCCATCTTTAACTGTCGATTTCACGATCGAAGGAATTGGCGGAATGAGGACAAAAAAAATATATAAAAATACGCCGATCCCTTTGTCATTGACAGGAACGAGATTCAAAATCAAAACGATCGGTCAGATTTCGTTTTCATATTCTTATATGGAATATACGACAGATATATATGGCAAAGGTCGCCAGATCACTGCAGCCGGATTGATTCTCAATAGGAAATCAATTCAATCGAATTGCACTTCCGCCACAATCTGACCGATCGGCACCGCAAATCGAAAAAAAAAAAAACCTTATATGCCAGACTAATCACAAAGGTTGTCGTCGTTATTTTTAAACTCGTGAACCAGCAGCACGATTTTCCATGTTTAAGTTTTCAGTGATTTCATTCGCGCTTCGCCATTAACGTCCCATGAGGATTCGGCATTCTGTACGATGGGTCTAGAATAGATCTTGGCTCAGGAATAATAAAGCATGGGTTGTATGACATTCAATAGCTCCATTTAAAATTTTTCAACTGGCCGAAACGAATTCTTGCGAATTTATCCTTTCCATTATTATCATTCGCGTTAGCTTGGTTAAGCTTCAACCTCGAACATTCAAATCTTAAAACATCCCTGTATATGTTGTCTTTACAAACAGGACGTAAAGGATCCGTCGCCATGATTTTAAGCTAATTAATGTTGTCCCGATGCACAGGAATCCCCCAGCACGACTGTTCTGAAAGAAGAAGGTATTTCTAGTAATTTTGGATAAACGGTCGATTCTGCGTATAATATTGAGAAAAACGTGCCAGTCGTCGTACCATTTTTTTTGTTTTTGTTTCTTAAGCGACATTAATTACAAAATGGAAAAACGAAACTTTGAAATGCTGGCAGACATTCGTTATTCGCCCTGCCAAGTTCAGACGATTTGTCGAGTTCGATATGAATTGATCCTATGACGTAATGAATCGGTGATACGTCACAACTGGCCGAATCGTTCGTATCGTGAATTTTTATTTTTTGTATTTTATTTGTCCTTTTCTTTTTCTCTTAATTTTTAATATAGTGGCTAAGTACGGGATACGTGCTCTGTTAATTTGTGGTGGGGGATGCTGATGGGGGTGTTGGTGTAAAGAATACCAAAGTGTACATAAAAAATGAAAAAATGTGTGCGTGTACTCGATTGGGACTGTTCTGTTCGTTGGAGTGAATATACATATATTGTTGTCATCTGAACTTGGTTGGGTTACGTGGCTGTGGTGTCCGTATAAGGAGATAATAAAAAAGTAAAAGATTAAAAGAAAAATTAAAGAAAACAGTTCTCCATCAGTACGATGGCCAATCGCTAAATACTGAACCAGTCTTAAGCGACGAACGTGCACCGATTATAGTGTATAAAATAATAGTGAATTAGGGGTGATTAATGCGAGCAAGGATATACATTTACCCTCTAAGTGGATATGGGCCAGCTCGGTATATTATATTAATATACATTCAAAGTTGGCTCATCGCCATGACCAATAAAATAATAAGAAATTATCATCTAATTACATTTTTACGCACTCCAAATTTTTATCCTCGTCATTTGTATCATAGCGACATGTGTTTAAAATTCACATTATATGTATGTAATCAAAATTGTAACTGAGAAAAACGTTAATAAAAAAAAAAGATATTCCAAAGCGTTTTGCTTATATATTTCGTTACCTTCTATCCGTTTTCATTCTCATGCTCCTTTATGCTGCTTTCGATAGGTCCACTGGAAGACATCTTGAATTAAATTCACGACGAAGGTAACATTCTTCATAGATAAAAGATATCTAAATCAATGAAAAGCCCTGTAGAAAGGATTATTTCAGACTTTATAACAGGCCCTTTACTCTGCCCACTAGTTATTCGTTGAAACGAACTTGTAACGGTTCAGGGTGGTTACATCATGTTTACTTCAAATTTCCGGAAAATACGACACATCCTGTCCGTATAGTCGTTGAAGAAATATTTTTCATTGCCTTTCACGTTGACAATCGCATTTAAATTTATATTTAAATCTTTTACGCAGCATCTAGTTTTGTGAATGTAAAAAATGTAATATTTAGTCGATGTTTCTGTTTCTTTTGGTAATGAGTTTGACTAACCTCTGTAGAACATTCCCGACGATTCTACTGAAATAACGTGGTGGGGGATTCTATTTAAAAGCCTATTGGCTCTTACCCCAGTAACCAGTCTATCATTGGCTAGGTCGAAGTGCGTTTCCCTATCGAGGATATAATACCCACATAGTGCGCGTAAACGCTGCGCACCAGTCTCTACGAGAGTTGCATCACTACACGTGAAGTTGGTCCTTCGCGTTTCCGACTGATTTTTTGGTGAATTTCACAAGAATAGGGTAAAAATGTTGGCTGCCGCAAGATTATTGAGCCGCAACTGCACAGGCATCACGTGCGATATTACGAGAAGACAACAGTTCAGCACATTATTTAAAAATGTAAGTTCTTATAAAGAAGCGGGCCATCCTCTGCCCTACCGTTTCAGGCGGTCCCAGTCTGAAACTTTTTTTCCAGTTTTTCCACATTTCCTGGAATAAATGTTCTTTATTATGAGATTCTCATTGACATTGATTTTTCAAATTTCTTGTATCTTCTTGCTGTTGACGTAATCGTCGTATTTAATACGTTTTACTCCCATGGAAGCATCTCGAGAAACCGGCACGCCGCCGCGTTAGATGCTGCATTGTCGAATATTTCCGTTTTTCTTATTCCTGAATATTTATCGTATTGTAAAATTGTTTTTTCACGCAATGAAGAAGGGATTGTGTTTAAAAATTAGATTATCGAATTCACTGTCTTGTTTCTTTTGTCTAATTTTACGATCGTGCCACGCCAGGATTATGTATATAGGATTTCTCGGGGACCCACGTGATTTCTTATGGATTTATTCTGTACTTTGTATTTTTTCTATGTTCTTGAAATTTTATGAGGAATTCACGTCATTTTTAGAATAATTTATAACTTTACGAAATTCCTGGAGAGACTGCAGAATTTTCTGTAATATTAATAAATACACGAGGAATGTACTTCTTAATTCTTAGGCTGCTGCTCCGGTGTCTGTGGTCCAAAGGCCCATGGATTTGCAACAGTACCGCTATAAGTAAGTATATCGTTCTATTGCATATATCATGCCTTAGCAAAAAAACAGTATAGATATTTCCATATTATAATAATGTGTTTTTGTAGTAATGTTGCATGTTATTTTGTCATATTGTTTGATTACATATTTTTTGAATTCCTTAAAAATCCTAAAATCCCAACTGATGCATTAGAATTTAATACAAATAGAAAATAACATCCATAAATTATTAACCTGTAATGTCCGAGCAGATCGGAAGGTGTAAAGGGTGCAGTCATTGGTATAGATCTTGGTACAACATTTTCATGTGTGGCGGTGATGGAAGGAAAGCAAGCTAAGGTCATTGAGAATTCAGAAGGTTCAAGAACGACACCATCTTATGTTGCATTTACAAAAGGTTTGCTATTGATATGTATAGTCCTAATACTTGTATTTACAATACCTATGCACGATACGTGTTGAAATTATATCATTACTTAATATATTTCTAGAACTATTAAAATAATAACCTATAATTTTAGATGGAGAACGTTTGGTTGGTATGCCAGCTAAACGTCAAGCTGTCACCAACTCTGCAAATACCTTTTATGCCACGAAACGTCTCATTGGACGTAAATTCGACGATGCTGAAGTGAAGAAAGAGATGTAAGAAATAAATATAATAACTTTCGTGTAATAGATCTAATCAAATTTACTGATTTTAAATCTTCTTCGTAGGAAAACCGTGTCATACAAAATCGTACGCGCAAGCAATGGCGATGCTTGGGTTCAGGGCAGTGATGGCAAAATGTATTCGCCAAGTCAAATAGGTGCCTTCATTCTCATGAAAATGAAGGAGACTGCCGAAGGGTATCTTAATACACCTGTAAAGAATGCTGTAGTCACCGTCCCTGCATATTTCAATGACTCTCAGCGACAAGCAACCAAGGATGCCGGACAAATATCAGGTCTTAACGTTCTTCGAGTGATTAACGAACCGACTGCAGCTGCACTTGCTTACGGCATGGATAAGACTGAAGATAAAATGTAAGTATGGAACATTTATATGACTCTAATATCTTTATTGCGAAATGTTAGTTTACTATGATGTTATTATTTTTCGTCTCTCAATGGCTACCAGAGAGTAGTGTTTATATGTGGAAAAGATTTACTGAGTATCCGTATTATTAATTTTATATAAATAACAATTTATAAAACTGTAGCACAAAACTTCTAATGTATTATAAACCTTTCAGTATTGCCGTATACGATTTGGGTGGTGGTACTTTCGATATCTCTATTCTGGAGATTCAAAAGGGTGTCTTTGAGGTTAAGTCGACTAACGGTGATACGTTCTTGGGTGGTGAGGACTTCGATAATGCCTTGGTCAATTACCTGGTCTCTGAATTCAAGAAGGATGTATGTACTTAATAAATATATCATATTGATGCTGCTGATAAATATTATTCAATCGTAATATTGAATTCTTAATTGTAGCAAGGAATTGACGTGACTAAGGATCCTATGGCTATGCAACGACTAAAGGAAGCTGCCGAGAAGGCGAAAATCGAATTGTCCAGTTCCTTGCAGACCGATATCAACCTTCCATACTTGACAATGGATTCTAGTGGACCAAAGCATTTAAATCTCAAGCTCAGCCGAAGCATTTTTGAGAATCTCGTCGCAGACCTAATAAAGCGCACTTTGCAGCCATGCCAGAAGGCACTTACCGATGCCGAAGTGTCCAAGTCAGACATCGGCGAAGTTCTCCTTGTAGGAGGAATGACAAGAATGCCCAAGGTTCAGCAGACAGTGCAAGACATTTTCGGGCGACAGCCATCGAAAGCTGTGAACCCCGATGAAGCTGTTGCAGTCGGTGCTGCTATTCAGGGTGGAGTACTCGCTGGTGACGTTACGGATGTTCTTCTTCTTGACGTCACTCCACTGTCTCTGGGTAAGCATCTTAATCATATGATATAATTTTTACTAGCAAGTAGAATGATGCTAGTATACTAATCTTCTCTCTGATTACATGAGGACAATGCCTACTGACTTATATCGAATTCTCTTTTCAATCTTATTCGTGCAAACTTACTGGTACGCTTAAAGCCATCTCTATTTTTGTACAGGTATCGAAACCCTCGGCGGAGTGTTCACCAGGTTGATCTCACGTAACACTACCATTCCCACTAAAAAGAGTCAAGTGTTCTCCACCGCGGCTGACGGCCAGACTCAGGTCGAAATTAAAGTTCACCAGGGTGAACGAGAAATGGCCGCCGACAATAAACAGCTGGGTCAGTTCACTCTCATAGGCATTCCTCCTGCACCCAGAGGAGTACCACAGATTGAAGTTACCTTCGATATTGATGCCAACGGTATCGTACACGTCTCCGCCAAGGACAAGGGAACTGGCAAAGAACAGCAAAGTATGTTGTGTACCGACTTTTAATTTCTTCTTTGTTCTTGTAGATGCTTTTGTATGATGACTTACATATTTTTCGTCTCCAAATGCTATTATTTACTATTTAATAGCTCCTGCGGATAAACTTTACTGAATGACAAGAATCATTGAATTATTTTATACTGTCGAAAGAAGATTATTTTAAAAAATTATGATTCTTTGGATTTCAGTCGTTATCCAGTCCAGTGGTGGTTTGAGTAAGGACGAAATCGAGAACATGGTTAAGAACGCCGAACAATACGCAAAGGAAGACAGGATCAAGAAAGAAAGAGTCGAGGCAGTGAACCAGGCTGAAGGAATTGTTCACGACACTGAAGCCAAAATCGAAGAATTCAAATCGCAGCTGCCCCAGGATGAGGTACGTAACACCCCCTACATACTATGTGCATTCTCGAAATTTTCCACTACAATTAAATTACATGGAAATACTGCTTTGTGATTACAGTGCGAAAGGCTCAAAGGTCTTGTCAATAAGCTCAGAGAGACTCTCGCTAATAAAGATAATATGGATCCTGAAGAAATCAAAAAGGAAACCAATGAACTTCAACAAGCCAGTCTTAAATTGTTCGAGATGGCGTACAAGAAGGTAAGCAAAAGCACTTATGATCCTATTTAAATAATATATTTTGTAAATTCCGCATTAACGTAATTCGACGTTAATCATCCAGATGGCGGCTGAGCGCGAAGGAAGTGGAGGTAGTCAGAGCTCACAGGAACAACCGCCTGAGGGTGAGAAGAAGGAGGAGAAGAATTAAGTTTAATCGTACAATTAAATTATGTCTAAAATCAGACACGTCACGAAACCAATGTGGAATTCACTGATCATCGTCATTCATTTTTTTCTTTTTCGAACCATTCAAGTTACAAAGGATAGAGAAAGGAAATAAAATCAATATTACTACTATACGCGTGTGCTAAATACTCTAGAATGGAAAGTCATACACTCGCCTTTATATATCCTAACCTAACCTAACTTTGAACTACCGATAATTCAGTGAATCCATACTCGGTTCGTAATTTGTAAAACAAAATTAGTTATTACTCGCAGAGATATAAGATCGTTGAAGAACAAAGTGAGAAACCTGCATATTGATCACTAAATATTCTCAGGAACACTGATCGCCTTTGGTAACTCTTGATCTTATTTTTCTTTTTTAATTGGTAAAAGACTTTAACTACCCAAGAAAAAATGCGTCATTGCCTTCGTTTCAAAGAATTCTTCTTCGTTTGTAATTGGTAGTCCTAAATTAAACTCTGCGACGTATACGCTACTTATTAGCAAATTAAGATTACGTCATATTATTCGCAAATCTAGATTTACAAGCATTGTAGCGAAAACAAATTGTCATGTATATTGTGTACATAATATGCCGTGCGGATAGGATCCGACCCCTTTTTCTTGATACTTTCAATCAAGAAACTCTGTCCAGTTCTTTCGAAAAGTTTAAAAATGCAGGCTGATAACGATAACATTCTCATTCCCGTCAGCGACCACGCAAAGAGGAGGGGAGTATATATCCATTTAAATCGGGCAAATTCTGATTTATTGTCCTTGGAGAGTGTCCACTTTGTGTGGTTAGAATTTTCTTACGTAGAGAAAATAGGGAGTAAGGAAAGAGCAAAACCTATCCAGTGTGAATGGGACACAAGCCTCTGTGAAGAAGGAGGTGTAAGAAAGAATGAGAGAGAGAAAGCGTGTTAGTAGAATGTAGCCAACATAATAGAATAAGCAGAAACACACGTTACTGTAGAAATACAGTATAAGAAATATCAATGTCGTACTATTGTCTCGTTGTAATCCAGACGAAATTTTTTTATTTACAATATCTGCCAAGCAAAGGAAACTCTTACTTTTCAAGTTTTTCGTTGTGTTGTTCAATAAACAGTTTTAAATTTAATTTACTTATATTTATGAATACCGTCTACGTCTTGTGCAGTTTGAAAAAAAAAATATTTTACCATAATAACTTTCACAGCAATACAGAAAAAAGGGAAAGAGAACGAAATATTATGAGGAACGAACAAGGGAACAGCCAAAGGAAAAGGTAAGAAAAAGGCATTAAACATGAGTAAAAGACCTGACATGAAGCTGTACTTGAAAGAAAGGTCTTATCAAAACGCCAAAGGTTTAAGAAGATAAAAATATGTACATAAATAATACTATTAGTAATAGGTATAACGTAATTTTTATTATCACATACCTCGCGTTATAAAATCATTATAAATATGAGTATAATTTGAACTCGCAGATTTGTCCAGTTTGGCTAGGATAAACACTTAATGTCTTTATCTTGTAATCAATTGTAATCCGAGTATCAGATACAATTGTCATCAATAATTAATCATTGACGCCGTCTACTTGCAAATCCTATAGCTCGTGTTAGAATTCGCCAAAACTCGAAATGCGTGTAGCTTATAGATTGTTACAAGGCAATAGGTATTAAAAGGCAACACGAACAATGTATTCCTGAATTGAAAGACGATGTACGTTCGTATAAAAAAAAAAAGTATTGGTTCCTTTTCGTCAACGATTATAATCATGGCCGATACTGATAAGTGGTTGTATCCAGATTATAATAAATCATCTGTTCATCGATCCATTGCCGAGCTAAGCCGATATTAGCGTAAACTCCTGGTGTCTGATTCTCGCCGCATCCAATACCCCAGGCGACGATACCAGCTTGCACGTAACGACTGGGATCATTTTGTAAAGGACAAACAAGAGGACTGCCGCCATCACCCTGACAAGTAATTAATTCATTAATATCACGTATAAAGTTAATAAATAAAGTAATTCAAAGATTTTTTATTCGACCGTCATCCTGACCTTGCACGTGTCCTTTCCTACTTCGCCTCCAGCGCACAGGAAGCTATTGTCCAGAACAAAGTATTTTCCGAGTCTGGTGCGACGCAGCGCACTCTGACAAGTGTCATGAGAAACGACAGGAAGTTCGACTCTTTTTAGAATGACTTGATAATGACCTTCCTTTCCTGAAAAATATTAGGTAACAATTATTACCGTGTTGTGTCATTCGAGTGTAGGGCTATATGGTAGAATTCCTACCAAAGATATCTTTGCCCCAACCACTGGCAAAACATCTGGAGCCATCAAAGATGGCGCCTTGTTCTGGAAGACACACGACGTCCACGTTCTCGGCGAGGTCAACGGGTTGGGTCAGGATGAGCAAAGCGTAATCGTTGAACAGAGCACCGGAGTGGAATTTCTCGTGGACGATGACGGTCTCCACATCGCGATCCTGATGTGGGTAGATTTCATTTTTGGTCTGAGTGTCCCATTCGCCAGCGCGAACTTTCAATTGAGCTGGTTGCTTCCTACGTCCGTTTTTGTTTTTGAAATGTTAAAATCGAAAGAAAATAATGAACGATTGATGGAAATGGATTCCTTTGGAATCCATGATTATGCAATTACGGTATTTAGTATTTTATGATAAAAATAATCTTAGTTTTTCATATATGTATATACTAACCCATTGACACAATGAGCGGCAGTCAGAACTACTTTGCTGTGAATAAGGGCTCCACCGCACTGGTAGACATTTAACTTTTGAGAATTCGTACCAATCGTCTCTTCCTTCAAAATGGCTACCATCCAAGGGAATTCACCGAATTGAGCTTCATTGTCGGTCTGTCCAGTAATCCTGAAGCCGACCCCGTCAGGATTTCTCTGACCGCATCCCCTGCGTACGGTCGGCGCTGGGGTAATCTTGTTATTCGAGTCACGCACGTCGGGAGGCTTGCAACAAATGTCCAGGTAATTTTCGCAGGTGCCTTGAATTCTGGTTAACAACAATAATACAATTAATTTGCTTAACAGTTACTTGAATTCTATAATATTATTATTCAGAAAACATTGTAGACGCTGATCACACGACTGGAATCATTGTAAGTCGCATCATCTACCAACGTTCAAGGTCGCCGACTAACACAATTAGCACAATGAACATTGCAAAAGGAGATAATCATAATGCGTAGTGCGAATATTAATTACGTTAAACAAATATCTGTTATTCTTTAAAGAATAATTATATCATTGTTATACATATCATACATACGTATACAGTATATGTATAATATATAATAACAATGGGAGAGACATCACCCACAAACGGTCTCATGCGGCAATTCTCAATAATGTAAATGTCCAATTATAAACGTCAATCAATTATTAACAATAAACAGTGTACAAAGCACATGAACAGGCAAGTAAACTTGTACAACAGTAATAACAATTTTGATTCATGCCGGTTACATAATCATGCCGGAGATCCAAGTCCATGGGGGAGACTCACCCGCCTATCGGTTCCACAACAGTATCAAAAGAGGACCTTATATCGATGAGACCAATTCCATTTTCCAGAATGGTGCCGTTTTGACACTGGTAGTACGGAACGCACTCGCAGGCATCTTGGGTCTGGCCATTTTGATTCTGGGTACCAAGAACGGTACCGGCAGCCGAGTTACCAGTGTTTTTAGAAGGATTTGCGTTGCTGTTGTCAGCGTTGGCATTTGTGTTACCAGTATTGAAGACATCGGAAATTAATTTATCCAGATCGCTACCCTGTTGCTGAGGTGCTGCCAGACAGGAAGTGACCAGCGCCAATGACATCAGGATGCCTCGATGCCACTTCATAATTACTTTTTTCTTTTATATATATTCGACGTAACCTGTAAATAAAAATGGATGACTTCAATCTCCTTCTGGTGGTTTCTCAGAATTAATTTATCTCCTCATACATTTTTATAACCTTCGGTTAATTGTTACAATATTACGAGTTCGAAAAATAACGTTTTTTTTTTCTTTTTAGAAAATATACAATTCGATAATCGTCCGGCTGCAGCATTCGCTAATAATGGATATGTATATATCAATGGAAATGGCATTAGCATACTGGACAATCTGACCTTCGCACTTGCCCAACTGGCAAGGCAACTGGCTATATATATATATACATATATACAACACAACTATATACTCGTATCTAACCGGTCTCAAGCATTCAAGATTGGTTCGTACCAAAACCGTTTCATTGCCATGAGTAACATTAAGAATAAAGAATAAAAGAATACTCGACAAAATTATATGAAAATTCTAAAGCGCAATACGTGACTCTAAGGGGATTTTGATTAAATAATTGTTTCATACAATTTTGGCGAATATCTTGTTTCGCAAAATTATGACTCTGTCCTTCATTCACGATTTATATACGTGTATATCATAGACCGGATGTGGACATCCGAATTTGCACAATTGTTATACCGCGGCTATAATTTTTTTTTTTTTCACTTCATGGACATTACAATGCCATCTTTGATGGTTTGAGATTTTACGGTAATACCCAAAGATTACTCATAGCCGCGGATAATAAAAGTAACGATACGAATCTACGATGCCTGGGGATAATTATAGTTCTTAGAAAAATACAGTCCTTGTAACGTTAATTAAATAATATTTCCAGATATTCTCAAGGTGACGCGTTAAAATGTTGTAATAAATAGACGCAATAAAAATATGTTTTTCCTCGCTTTTTCTCCGACCAATCCAGACACTGTAGGATTGTATCTGTAAATACAATCAATCACCGTCTTATTATTTACCGATATCAAGAACGAGGAATGCAAAAATGCCACTTTCACTGCCGCGACAAAATCACAGAATACAAAAATAGAATAACCGCGTAAATACAAACGCGTGAGACACGCAACGAAAAGTAAGAGATAAAAATAATGCAAGAGTCCATATGTGCACATACAGTCGTAAACTATACTGTCTCTAAGTAAACAATTTAATTGATAGCACCAGCCGTAGAAAGTTCATGCCGATTAAACGGTGACCTTTAAACTCCTTAGAGAATCACGCATTTTGTATAACGATGATTAAAGCCACGGTCCAGTGTCACGTTACATATATTATACATAAGAATATACAAATTCATGTCACATTTCACTTCGGGATAAATAGAAATCCTTGTCGCGTAAGCATTGTTATTAAAAACGAAAAAAAAGGAAAACTCACCAAATTCTATTTATCCAAACTTTGTGCAAGTTAGAAAAACGTCCACTTCTTTTGGCACTACCGAGCGATTACTTAGCTACGAATAAGAACTCTGGCAAACGATTAGTATGTTCATTCTACTCCGGCTTGCTATATGTATCCGACTGCTCCCCACCACTATAATGTACGTGGATATTCTGGTTTTCCATTACCGGCAATGGGTAATCCTGAAGAGTCTTTTCTACCTCGGGGACTCCCTCTGGGTTCCGATGATTCCTTTGACTGTCCATTGACCTCGAGGCGTATTTAACGTCTTCCAAGAAAGTTCCGTTGGAATTATTAATCTGCTTGTTATTAACTGTTAGACCCACGGGATTTGCGATTTTTGCCAAACATTCTATTCGCAAGCGACACACGTTACTTGTTACGCCTAGACTAACAGGTGCTTAACCGTGAATTTGATAGTAGATTAAAATTTTGCAAGTTAAGAGAAGCGTAACGTGTGACTTGGCCTTTATGGAGAATTTTTCTGTGTTAAGGTCAGCGAGTTTAGTATATATTATTTATGGGTGCATTGTTTCCAGGAACGATTGTCTATACAGTGACTGGTCGAATGACTGAGGCGAATTTTAAATTTCGATATTGAATTTTAAATTCTCTGTGTCGTTAGATGCGTTTGCGTCACTTTGTTTTTTTTTCGCAAGAACTTTCACCGAAACCCTTTGGGAATTGTTTACGGCGAAGAGTCAGCTGTGACGTAATAAAGCAAATTCTTGGAATTGCCACGTCATTCTTGTCAGTGGGAAATTCAATGAATAGAAATATATATCTGCATCATTTATTGTATCACTGAATCAATGACGTGGGTTGTACCAGAGTTACAAATAAATGGGCAGTCGTTGATTTTGATCTGGCTAAAGAATATTGTACGGTGAAAGCTTTTTAAATTGACATATATCCACAGTATATGGGTCAGTGCAATTGACAGGAGGATATCTTTTTGATATCATGTTATATCCATAGTAATTATATGTATCTTAGGGTAACAGAGATGTAATAAATTTAATTATTTCACTGAAAGTATACGTAAGGTGAAAAAAAAAAAAATGTTCTTATAATATTATGGAAAAATAAGCGAAACGGTCAGTCTTGAAAAGACATGAGAATTAATGCAAAAATTAATATAAAAAAAAATATACTTCCACCGTGACAATGTGCCTTTGGGAACACATTGCCGTGACCAGGATTCGAACCTGGGTTACTACGGCCACAACGTAGGGTCCTAACCACTAGACGATCACGGCTATTGGAAGAATTAAAGTTAGTTGGAAGCAAAATGATTGAAGTACTGCTCGAATTACATAAATTTGATAGACAGTTGTAAAACTGATTGTAATTTACTAGAAGCAATTATATTTGGTCTAAATAAATAATTATAATGACAATAACGATAATAGGCTCGAATAAATATTTTATTCAATTAAAACTAAATGTACGTAGTGATTAATACGTTAACGTAAAATAATGTACATTTCTTCAAAGTTACAGTGCAGAGTCCAATCACAGAGAAACCAGTCGAATTCCCAGATCGTATCGACTATTCGCCGACCAATAGAACAAGCTGATCAATGATCCGCGACAAGAACGGAATGCTGGGAAATAACACTTAAAAGGCTATAAAAAGAATATACAAAAGAAAAACTCGAGTAAAATAGTTGTGATTTTCGTAGAAAAATAAATCACAACTATCTCTTCTTCGGTATAATTGTCACGTGACAAATACTAGAGACTAGATCGACGATTATTTGATCGCATAAAGTTCACAGGCTATTGAACGTGTGAATCGACACGTGCTATTGGAATGTCAAACATGCATGAAAATCTGCTGATTACTTAATTAAAAAACTCCATGATTAGCAAGTTGTTGATCAATCCACTGTCGATGCTGAGAAACACTAGCATACACCGCAGGTGTACTGGACGCACCACAGCCAATTCCCCAGGAAACAATACCAGCCTGAAAAAGAAGAATAAAATGTCATACAAAAAAGCTATATAAAGACGCCATGATAGAAAAAACTTACCTGAATGTATTGACCATTGGCAGTGGGACATACTAAAGGACCACCACCATCACCTTGACAAGTATCTTTACTTGGTTCACCACCAGCACATAAGAAGCTCCCATGAAGTTGAAAGTATTGTCCCACTCTCGTTGTTCTCAGCCGTGCCTGACATTCTGATCTTTCGACGATAGGAAGATCAACCTGTCGTAGGACAGCCTGATACTTGCCCTGCGCACCTGAACAATAATACAAAACTTATACATGACGTCAAATACAATTAAATGAAGTTGACAAGTATCACGTGCTCTCACCAAATGCATTGCTACCCCAGCCAGTGGCGTAGCACCTGGTACCAGGAGCAAGAGTCATACCCTGTTCTGGTAAACATATTGGTATAACATTGGCAGCGTAGTATACAGGTGTTTTCAATATGACAATAGCCACATCGTGGTAGAGACCGCCACTGTAAAATTGCGGATGAGCAACTAATATCTGTACGTTTGCTTCCTGAAACGGAAGTGGTTCGTTGTCGTTTTGAGTGTCCCATTCACCAACTCGTACGACTAAGGTATTCGGATCTCGACTGTAAGAGGAAATTACGTATGTAATGTGTCATGGCAGATATACAGGTAGATACGATTATAGTCTATGATGTTTACTTGGTGACGCAGTGAGCGGCAGTCAGGACAGTTTTGCTATTTATTAGAGAAGCACCACAGTGAAAGAGAAAAGAGCCACTTGTTTGTCGGACGAGGAGTGCTGCCATCCATGGAAATTCGGCGAAGTATGTCTCACCGGAGTTATTGGGTCGTGGTTGACCTGTAATATGAAAAATGATTGATTGTATGACTGATTTATGTTACACAGTGTCGGAAGTGTCTTACCGGATGCATAGGTGGCACTGCGGACGCCGCAGGTTGCTTGTCCAATGTTTCCGTTTTCAGAGACTATTAGAATCTCTTTGGAGTTCACGACAAGGGCGGATGACGTTATCCTGATTCCCTGAGAACGGCAGCAGATTTCATCAGCCGCTGAACAGATTCCAAATCTCGGATCCACTATGCCACTGCCATCGATGGACACGGCATTTCCGTCGGAGCACTGCCAAGTTTTGACACAGATGCACTCCTGCGGTGTTCCGGGATTTCGTATTGGTCCCAGGTTATTACCGGAAGCGGGAGGAAATCCTGTGGGAAAGTCTAGGCCAGTGTCCTGACCTGTTGGTGGGACTCTGCAGCAGATTTCATCGGCAGCGTAGCATGCGTTGCCTATTTGACCTTGACGTCCTGTGGGGAACCTGGGATCTATACTTCCGGCTCCAGATACGATGATAAATCCATTTGCATCGCACTGCCAAGTCTTTACGCAGAAGCAGGCACTCTGTGAAGGTATGGTTATCATAGATAATGGCGATGACGTTGTTAAGGGTAGCATTGTGGCTGGTGGTATCGTTGGGAATTGTATTGGATTCGTTGGTAATGCGCAACACACTTGACCGGCTGTTGGGCAGAGATTTACTATTTGTTGACGAGGGTTGATTTGACCCTCGCCGGAGATGATGACTACCCCATTTGCATCGCATAGTAAGGCAGGCACACAGACGCAATTTGTATTGGGTGATGTAGTAGGAAAGATCGTAGGACTCATTGTAGGCATAGTTGGTACCATTGTAGGAGGCCTAGACGGTGTCATTGTAGGAGGCATTGTCGGTGATACCATTGTAAGAGACATAGTTGGTCGTACGGTTGGTACCATAGTAGGGAACATTGTAAAGGGCATGGTTGGTGCCAATATAGGAGATCTAGTGGGTGTCATTGTGGGTGCCATAGTAGGAGGCCTAGTCGGTATCATTGTTGGAGGCATAGTTGGTGGTGCCATTGTAGGAGGCATAGTCGGTGGTACCATTGTCGGAGGCATAGTTGGTCCCGTTGTCGGAGGCATAGTCGGTGGTACCATTGTTGGCGGCATAGTCGGTATCATTGTAGGAAACATAGTTGGCATTATAATTGGTGGTATATTGGACATAGTAGGAATCATTGTCGGCATCATAGTAGGTCCTCCAGTTGGAATATCAGTAGGAATCGGTCGAGGAGTCGACATAGTAGCATTAGGTAAACGACAACAAACTTCCAAATCTCCAGTGCACCGACGTGACCTAAAAAAGTGACCCAAATCTTCAAAACGAAATTCCAATAAAAAAAAAATAAAAAAAACCATCAAAATACTCACCGAATATCGATCACTCCAATTCCATCAGTAATAATAATATTGTCGGAATTACAAATATAATATGGAACACATATGCACGATGGTACGGACGAAGCAGTAGTCGTAACTCTCTCGATTATTTGGTACTTCAATTTGTGCTTCAACAAATGCAACAAAAACAAAGAAACCGATCCAGGACTCGACGAAGTACCAAAGGAAGAGTCACCAGGCCACAAAATACTTGTTCCTTCCTTCCTCTTGCCCTTTTCCCAGGATTCAACGTTCTGCTTCCCGACGATCAAAACAGCCACAGTCACCAATGCCACCGCTCGAATCATGATTAAAGATGAACTATCGGAGAAGACGCAATTGGGCCAAACGCCGCGACGGTACGATTTACATTAAACCGCCTTCGGCTTTCGATCCGTTTAAGTATACAGGATGCTGGGGTACAGGGAATTCCATAGATTATGAGAAGTGTCTGACATGAGTTATAGCAGTATAATCATTACAATGAGCCAACAGCCAATCCCTGAAGTCTGTCTGACATAATTGCACTTTTGAGTTCAGCCATGCGATCAGTGGCATGGAAAAGCACAAAAAAAAAAAAAGAAATGACCTACAGACAAATCTGACATAAATATTTTCATGTAATCGTTAAAAATGTATTACAATAAAACTTTGGCAAAATTCTAATATCGATTATAGATTTATACCATTTCTTTTCATCGTTGACCCAAAAATAGTGTCGAAATCCTGCCAAAAAAATGAGGATTCTCCACCGACCCAGTCCACATGAGACTACCTTGATTTTTGTTGGTCTCATTCATTTAACGGTCACTGGTTCAAAAGTTCATGTGTACTCACCGACGAGTATATACAAGCGTGTACTTGTTCAACTGTGCGAATGACCTACTTAACTGTAATAGGTGACAGGAGGATATCACACTATGACAATTCTCTGTATTTAATAGTCAATTGAAATTTTTGATGGCCATCAAAAATTTCCAGGTACAATAAGAAAATTGTACTATCGGCTTTAATTAACGTCCAAGTGATCCTATAGCTCGGTGTATATTAATAGAACGTACCTGTGGTTTTTTTTTTGCAGCTACGTGTAAATATCAGGATACATTTAAAAATATCCCACAGCGTCGGAAAGGTTTGAAGAACAAAAAATTTGGTAATTAATTAAAAGTGGGTCAATGCCACAACGGATCTCCCCCTTTTGTACCGCGAAAAACTCTGTACTGGATATTCGGTCCACACGTTACAAATTGCATTAGCCGAGTGCAGTCGCGTTTTCATGAGTCACAACACAACAACCACGAGTCCAACCGAAGTCACGCAATGTTTAATAATTCACCATAGATCCATCGGATCGATATGCAAATTCAATGCGGAGGCGACAAATCGTTTAATAACGCTGCGATTTTACGCGAGACAAGCAGAAGCGTGTAGTCGCAAAACGTTTTACGTGGATGCAAAGCACAGAGATAATAATGTACAATTTTTCTGATGAAAAAGTTTGACATTTTTTTTCTGTTTTAATGCTTCGTTAGATAACTTATGCCGTATAGGTATACAATTATGACAACGTTAAGGACTACACAGAAGGAAAACCAGTTATAAGGAAAATTATTTTCTCGTTTGCCAATGCTTATTTATTAAACAATCAATAAACGCGATAGATTCACACACATAGGACGTAAGGTTAAATAGTTACGAAATATATATTAATATACATTACTTCGTGTGTATATATATATATAAGTATATATAATAAAGGTACGCGAGGGGTACCACACCAGCAGTGTACAGAAGTGCAAGAGATTGTTTCGAAGAGAAAAAATAAAAGGAAATTTCAAAGAAAATAAAGAAACTAAAAGAAAAATCTTATTTATCAAAAGAAGTGAAATTCTTTTTTCAAAATATTCCTGCCAAATGAAACAAACTCTCTCTGTGAAAAGGAACGCCTAAAGGGTTTATATAAAATTAAATCGTCCACCCTCCTTTTCTCTTTCTGGTCCCTAAAGGGATGAGGAAGAAGGATGACGTGGACCACGATGAAATTAACTTTTGTACAAATTATGTAAAATGTGCAAATTATAATAGACTTGGTGTGTTAAGGCGCGAAAATCAAATATAAAACTTTTACGGAAAACCGTCATCACGTCAAGTCATCTGTAACAATCGTGCCTTATATCTTTCTTAATCGGTGCATGATCGTCAGTAGTTTATGACATCACCGAGGCACGAAATCATTAGAAATATTTAAATATCAAAAAAGGAATTGCATCGGATATCGATAAGTATTCTTTAAATTTTTTATCAGATACAGTCTTTGACAAGCCCAGGTTCGCGTGCACCTAATTTTTTTTTCTCTCAAAAACTGACGATCATGCATATCTATAGTACACCACTACCCAACAGGCCGCGTGGGTAACTATTTAATCGTAGGAACAATTCGAGGAACCATATCACCGTGTAACTTTGAATATTAATCGCTGATTAATAACAATATTAATATTAATTACGTATTCTTAATTATAATAACATTAGATCATAAACATTCTCAAATATCCATTATTCGCGCCAATTCGTTTTTCTTTTAACATGACTCATTCATATAACAATGAGATACAGATAATTCGTCTTTCTTTTTGGTATCAATCTTAAACACTAATTAATCAATTATACAGAATATTTAAAGGAAACAAATACATATATAAAGGCGATCGGCGGTTAACTTGAAAATTTCTCAACAATTGTTTCAAGGCACTTTCTTCTTCTTAACAAAGTTCTTTGTTTAAGTTTTGTACTTATAGCCTTCATTTTTGTACTCTTTCTATTCTCGTGATATGCCCCTGAATATACTCATTCGTATATAAAAATTATTTTTTAATTTTGTTCCAAGTACATCAAATTCCACATTTCATTACAAAGTCACGTTTTATCTCGAGTTGTACGAAAAGAAAGAACAAGAAAAAAAAAAACGTCACGTGTTGAAACCGCCCATCGATTCCCAAGAGGAGGCCGTGCGGAACAAAGGATAGAAAGAAAAAGCTTAAATATCTAAACATCACTCCTGGCTTAAGGTCTTCGAGCAGTGTTTACAAAAATCCTTCGTTACGCTTGTCCTTCTGAGAATCCTCTGAGGATTGAACCTTGGTTCGTATGAGAATCGTAATACGCAACAAGGAACATGGTTAAGCAGAGTGTGTACTTTGTTTATAAATCCTCGAAAAATTTTATAAAATACGATTTAAGGTAATAGAGGAAAAAAAAAAAAACATTTCCTTTGTGAAACGTGTCGCACGCGGCTTATGCATATGGTACGTAGAATGAAATACGATCTTTGGCATTGCTGTGTAAAATCGGTCAGTCGAATCGACGCGAAAACTTTCATTTCGAATTTTCCCGCCACGATTCTCCGCCAATTAATAAAGAATAAATATAAATAAATAAAAGCAACGCTTGGCGTCGCGTTACGACTCTATACACTTAGATTAATAGTCTTTTTTCTTTGTAACAGGATCGTGAAGAGTAACGCGACGGTATCAAAAACGTATTTTTCTGTGTTTCTTCATTTTTGTTTTTGTAATAATCTCGAATCATCGGGTGTTGTAATTAAAGTTTTTTTTTTTGGTTTTCCCCGTTGTAAGATGATTTGTGCGATGCATAATGATAACGAAGGAATTTTGTACTAGTTTCTCTTCTTATATGAAAAATTTTTGAATCTTGGTCGATTGATCGTCGGAGACTGATATTGGGATCAGTTTTTTGTTTTTTTTTGCAAGTATCATGATTCTTTACAGCAGATTAGCATTTTGAATTTATTGAAACTTCGTGATTGGATTTTGAGTGTCTTTTAGAGATCGATTATTATTCATGATTCGGTAAGTGTTACTTATTATACGGAATTTCAAGGATTAGCCAAAAACAAAACAAAAATTAGAATTACGAATGGAAGACAATGACTGGATTGCAATTTTGCGAATTGAAGTGACGATTATCGTATCGCTACGATTTTTTTAGAAAGGAAGCAAATGGAAAACTTGCGAGTGGAGAAGAATATAAGATAAATCGACCATAGCTTGAGTTAACGCGTAGAAAGAGTTGCAGACGATACAACATGATGCAAAATAATTTGCAAGGTTTTTTTTTTTTTTATTTTTTGAGAGAAAAAGACACGAAAAATCTCGATTCGTCTCTCCGATTTTGTAAAACTAATTGGAGAAATCTCAAGTAATTATTCTCATGATTTCTTATATATTTTCGGTAAAATCTTTTGCTCGAGTCAAGATTATAGAAGAGTCACGTATACGAAGATTCGTCGATCATAAAAGGTCATACCAGTGACCTCCTGCTGTGTGTCTTTTAAATTGAAGAATTCCTCGTTTCCTGGAACCATCGGCCGATCTAAGGGCGTGATTAAAAACAAACGCGACAAAATCGAAATCCGCGCGGTCATTTCGAATCCGGTTTTCACAAAGATCGGTACGTAGGTCTTCTTATTCTCTTTTTTTTTTTTTTTTTTTTTCTTATCTTTACCGAAATCGACAAAATCCTTTCCAACTTAAATCCACGACCCCAACGTGTATTTCTTGTTTATTCGCGGATATAGTCGTGCGTGTTTGGGAACAAGGTTAGCAAACCCCCCAAAAAAAAAAAACTGAAGAAAAACAAGAAATAAAAGAGCTTCGCGTTAAACAAGCTCTTGAAGTCAATGATGAGCATTCGATAAGTGAAAAGTATGGCACGTATAGTTGAGCTTCTTATGTCCTTAAGAATTATATACAGGCAGGTTAATTATCGTTAACAATTAATATAGGAAGCTTTAGGTGCATTGCAAAATTTCACGTACACCAAAAGATCGTCCAAGTGATACGTAATCTTAAGTTCGTTAAGGAATTTCATACTTGATCCTTCGAGGAAACGCGAAAGAATTATAGAAGAGAACATATGCAAGATCAAAAAGGAAAATGGCCTGCTAACACACATGCACGCGCTTACAGAGAGACAATAAAGCACTAAGAGTCTCGCTTTGAAAAGTATCGCGAATGTTTCCTGGAAGGAAGACTAAACGAATCAGTTATTCAAAAAAATATTTAAGGATATAATCCTCCTCTCCTTATTTCTCTAAATAAGCACAATCAGCTCGTATTCCACGACTCGTGACATTTCCAAAGAGCAAAGACAGTGATGTGCTTCTAAAATTCTTCCCGAATCCCAATGGACAAATATCAAATTTATCAGTTCCATCACGATTTTCTCAAGATAACAGGAGTAAACGATATCTTATGATTACTTGCCAGCAGCTAATATACTAAAAGTTGCAGAACACGTCTATAATAGGAGGCTTCTTCAATCAGTCTGTCAGTTTGGCGTCCTTGTGAGGCAGATTCATTTCGCACGGCTACATCCGCGAGGATTCCCATATATCCTTTTGGTGAAAGGATGACGGTTTTTACTTTGAGCGTCGTTTTCCCGCTGAATTTCGCAGGACCTTCAGAGCGTTCACAGTGGCCACTGATTCCGGATTCTTATTGGCAGGACAATACTTGATCGTGTGTGCGATATCGCCGCAAGCTCCGCAGATAGGACAGGTATAAGCACTGTTAATAATTAAATACATTTATTATGTAATCAAATTAATCTTACGCAAAACCAATAATTACCGTAGAATCGGACACACGACACGTCCGTCGGCGTCTTTCAGTAGATGGCGTCGATAATAATTCGCTTCTTCGCCGTTGTTCTTGCAAAAAACGCATTCCGTCGGTTGAGGCTTCTTGTTCTTCTTGCGACGAGGATTCGGCGGTGGAATTACGCCGCTCTCCAATTCCGGACAGTATTCAAAATCTCGTCCGTTATGGCGAAACTCCTCCATAACGTCTTCGGCTGAATAATAAAACAAAAATGTCCCATCATCCTCAATCCATTCCGATTATGACTACCCATATAATATTTATAATCAAACTGAGATAAAAGAAAGCCGGCGTGAGCTTAGAGAATTTATTTAGCAAAGGAATCAGCGGCACACGCGTTCTAAGAAGAAAGGAGAGCCGCACAAGAAGATTGACAAAAGAAGCCGACCGATCATTCCAGAGGCATGCGACATTGTGTATAAAAGTTGAAGGGGAAAAAAAAGCCGCCGATATCCTCCGGGTATAACATTACGGTTTAAGACGTCCATTGCGTATTTGATAAATAAGTATTCGTTACTTCTTTTTCTCGGTATTCGGCACACGAGGTGTAAGGAAGAGAGAGAGAGAGAGAGAGAAACAAAAGATTCCATTTATAAAAGACATCCCAAAGGACACATATATCGTATCGGATTGCCAAACAGACAATAAATCATTAACACAATTCATGACGAATACATTTGATTAACGATAACAAAAATAATCCTGATAGATATTATTATGGATGAAACCTTTATGCTTGCTGAAGGATCCACAAAACACATGAACCATATAACCCTCATAGAAAATACTTATCTTCTCTCTCACACCAAACTTTGTCCCCTGTGCTAAGTTATGAGACACCTTCGAGAACCTCGAGTGCTTCGACGACGAGCGCGATGGTAGAGATTATTTTTGTGTTTGTTTGCTTTAAAAAGTTAACGGGCTCGAGGCTATTGAAAGATATGAAATATTTATCGGACAAGGACAGCGTATAAAAATCGTGGAATATTTCGCGTCGATTCCGTACGACCGATGCAGCATTCGAACGACCTTCCTAAGTAAAACTATTGTTCGGTCTGTTTACAAACATACGCCAGTTAGGATTGTCGCTTTTGTGTTGATATTGAAAAGAAAAAAGAAAGGAGAGAAATATCCTAAGATCGTCAAAAATATTCAAAGTTGACAACTGACGTGGCCTGGAATCGAAAAATATGGACATACATATGTGGAATCATTATAGTCAATATATACATATATAACAAAGGTACGCGTCAGCCTAAGTAAAGAGTAGAATTAATAATCCACACCGAGAATTACATCAGATTACGTGGAATTGTAATGATTCATGTAAAGACGGTGACGTTTTTTATTTCTACAAGTTCTGACATGTCAAAGTATGACAGCGAATTGCGCGACAAATCATATAGAAATATACAAGCCGTTTAGAAAGCTAATATTCAAAGAAAATATTAAAAAAAAAAAAGAAAACCCACTTACTTTGAGATCTGCCAAAACTGTCCGAAGTGAGAGTGAAGTTTGCGAAGAGTCTCTTCATCTCGTCCTCGAGACTTTGATTGAATGGGAAAAACGAATTGGTGACGTTTGGCATGGGTAACTGTTGCACAGCCAACACCTTCATCGTGACGATCGAAAAGACGCCAGAAATCAATGACAAAGACAAAAAGATAATCGCGTTGTCGAGCGACGCGAGATTCGAATGCAAAATTGCATGTACAATAGCCGAAAAAAAGCGGCGGAAAATCACCGAGAGACTTTTCGACTTGTACAGCTCTGTAATTTACTGCCAAATACACCAACGATATTAGTACATATAATATTACAGGTTTGAGGTGTTAATAAACCAAGGATCAAAAACAAAAAAAAACGACGTATCAGCACGAGCAGCCAGCACGAACGAGCCTTACGAAATCTCTACGAGAACTATGGGCACAATAGAAGCTCGCGCACTGTAGGGGCAAGAAGAAGGACTGAGGAGAAAAAGTGGGGTCAGGGTTTAGGGGAAGGGTGAAATACGGAAGTAGTGCACTCTGGGACCATAAAGGTGGAGAACGTTTGAAACGGAACCAAAACTTGGCGGTAAATTTGAATCTAAGCAATATCGAATTTCTATTGTACATCGCTGCAGTGACGAATATTTATTTAAGGAGAGGATCAGAGGTAATGTAATATGACGTAAGAATAAATACTTGTTTCTTTTTTTTGTTGTTTTCTTCACTAATCTTCATCTTTATTATTACTGTGTAAATATGTAGGCACTGAACAAATAATGTTTCATAATTTGTTTACAAACATTTACACTTACTGATCTTTTTGTTCAATCAATGAATATTCTCTGCGAGCAGCCCGACACGCATGTCCCGACAATTTGAAAAAAAAAGAAAAAAAAAAAAAAAAATCCGGTACACGCCTCCGGGTCTACTTGTATCCGTATCTGTGTACTTCTTCGCCATTCCTCACGTACCACACGTACTTTTCCCCTAGCATTGTATGCACTTCCAATCTCTAATTGCGACCTCAATAATATTTTATCAATATATATACTTTACTTTTATTATGTATACTTTAATCTCTATACGCTAATATATTGTTCTTCTAGTCTAAAAATTACCACGATTATTAATAATAATTAATTGTAATTAATTCATAATATATACTTCAATGAAATTATAATTAAAAATAATATTCCGAAATACATAATAATATGTTAAACATATATATCGTGTGTGAGAGGGCGGGGAGGTGGGAGGTGGGCTCGGATCAGGTTCACCTCCAAGAGTTATCACGGGAACAGTGGAAATTATTGGATCCTTTTAAAGGATTACGAGGACGAAAGGGACTTTTGTCCTTTAGACTGGGTAGGGGGTTAAGGTCGACGGAGGAGCGGGGAAGAAGGAAAGGAATAAGGGGGATACAAAAAAAAAAGAACTAAAGGTAAAACGCAAACACTAACTTTGGCTAAGAATTGATATTTCGCAGTTCAAGAGTACGACGCATCGGGTACGTTTTTTTTTTTTATTTTATTACATATTTCTTTTCATTTCTTTTTTTTCTTTTTCTTCTTTTCTAATAAACGTTCAAACCCATTGCCGTCGTTCTCGTCAATCTCGAAATATCAGACTAAGTGAAAGAAGATCGGTATGAAGTTATGCCGTGTGTAATGCATGCGTGTCATTTCTTTTTGTTTAAGTGTGATGAGTATGTGTCTCTTATGCTATAAACCTTGTGACAGAATAATGGAGGCGCCCTCGTATGTCTTACAGGTGATTGACTTAACGGCTGTTTCAAATATCGTTTGGGACAGAATCGATCGATCGCCCGCAATGAAAGCTCGAAGAATAACTCACTGCATTCGATTGATCCGACGATCGATCAATTGGATTTTGGTTCATAGTCTTTTTTTTTTTTTCGCATATCCCCTTTCAACGTTTCCCTACCAACTCACTTTGGTGAATGAACCGAAACGCGTGTCTCCCTCCCCTCCCTTCCTTCCTTCCTCCCACTCTCGGTGCATTGTCGTCCAAAGACGAATCTTCTCAACGTTATTTTATAATACGTTTAGCAAAAATAAAAGCTGTCGCGCTTCTAACAGACGTAATTGCTGAACGATACAATATGTTTAAGTTCGAAGTCACGCGTGTGGTTTCATGCCAATAAGAATTGTAAAAAAAAAAGAAAAGAAAAAGACGAAAAATACAAGAAAATAATGTACATCGAAAAATCATAAAAACTTCACAAATCGTTCGTACACCGCTCTGCTGTACGTTTGAGTCCATGGTGAAATTAAAAAAAAAATAATAATTTATCCTACCGACACTGGCGGGGAGACACGCATTTTTTTTCCTTCACTCTTTCTCTTCTCATCGCACGAAACTTTCCTCCCAAAGAGGATTGTCGGCGTTTCTCCACAGAACAAACGACCGGCGACAAATCTCGCTCGTGTCAATAACGATTCTTCGTGTTTGATTCGAATGATCTCTTCGTACGCTGATGCCGCGGTGGTCCGTTTAGAATAACTATATAATTATTATAAATATATATATATATATATATGTGTATGTGTGTGTATATATATAGATGTGTGGAGTGTATGTATATAGGTCCATGCGGTGTTTGTAATTCAATGTTGTTCCTGTTGTCGCCGTTTTAATCATTAACTGTCTCTCTTTTTTTTTTGGTTTTATTTTTCCCTCTTCCTTTTTTCTCTCCTTCGTTCTTGCCGTCTTCGTCGTACCTGCGTGTCAAGTTAAATGACCGTGAGGAGCGTGTATATTTAGGAATGTACGTAGCGTACGTAGTTTATAATTAAGGTTTTTTTTTGTGTATAAAACGATGATACATTACTCTATACGCGTTACTCGTTTATATCAAACGTCACATTAATTATGATATCGATTTTTTTTAGTCTCATGGTGCGATAGCCGCATTAATGTGGCATCATTCGCCGATAATAGGCTAGTCTTCTTGTCCTGTCTTCCCGGTACAATGTCAATGCGGTTTAACGGTGCGTCCTATTCTTTTTCTTTTTTTTTTTGGGGGCTTTTTTTTTCTTTCAACATCTCTCGGAACGAACAACGACCAAAGAAATAGATTTAAAAAAAATAAAAAAAATAATTACGTCCATCCACTCCGTCCTATCCCCATGCCATTCGTTCGTCCACTCGTTCGTTTCTTCATTCATTCGTTCATATCAAAACGTAAATTCCTTTTTAATCTGAGAATATACGCATATGCCCGCCGATCATCGATTATGATACAAGGGGACGTCCAAAGAAACGGCCGTCTGCCGTCCTTGAGTTTTCGCATGATTCGATTCGCGCGCAAGCTTTCGCACGAGATTGTACAAATTAAATGACAATTTTTCATTCGTTACACTCGTCAACGTTTTAACCGAACACCGTGAACGTCAAAAACCACCGCGTCGGTTGACACCGGGATTACATTTGATTATTATTACTAAGCTTTTGTTCTTTTTTTTTTGTTTCTTTTTTCTCTCTCTCTATTCTTCTTCTTCTTCTTCTTCTAGTCTACCGATTCGTGGGATGCACGATATACGTTTTTCCTTGTTTTCGCGCTTCGAGACGACGACTACGTTACGTAATGTACCTTTTTGGAAATTTCTCATATCCCCGGTACGTGGTAGGAGCAAAAAGAGAGAGAGAGAGAGAGAGAGAAAGAGAGAAAGAGAGAAAAAGAAACAAAAAAGTTCCGAAGGACGTTAAGAGCGTCCGTCTGCGCGCGCATTACAAATCTCTTTTTACATTTATGCATTATACGTATATTTACATAAAGTGTCTGTATGTCTGACGAAGATCCTCCTCGCTTCTGTATGCGCTCTTTACATGATTCTTGTCTCGCGCGCAACGTTACACGATCGTGTCGTTAAATCGGCACTGGAATAACATAAAAACTTAAAAAAAAAAAAAATGTTTTCTTTTTTAGCCATACTAGGTAAAGCAACTCGCACGGAACGAATATAAAAACAGATTTCGGACGCATTCGTAGCTTTCGCCTTAGGAGTGAAAGAGATTGAGTATAATAATAATAACAATAGTAATAGCAATAATAAAAAAAAAAAAAGAAGTAGGGCGCCACTCAAAAATCGTGACGATACGCAGTAGCTCCTGATGCGGGGGTGGGTAGTATAGAGGACACGGTGTCAAAACTTTGGCCACTCATTTCGGATCGTCTGCATTGATTATTAATCCTTTCTCTCTTTTTTTTTTCCCCTTTTCTTTTTCTTTTTAAACCCCTTTTCTTCCTCTCATTAATATTAAATATTAATACTTCTAGTCGTATACTCTTGCTAGAGTAAAAAGTGGTCTTGTGCGTCCCGATGGGTTTCTCGCCTACGGGACGTGCATAGGCAAATACAGAGTGCACTCAGCGCATGTATTATTATTTTTTTCTTTTCTTTTTCTTTTGTTTGCTCTCATGATATGCGATAGTACTAACCTAACAAAACTTGTCCTTACATTTCTCATTTGGTATGTCTTAGTCTTATTTTATAAAAAAAGAAACAAAAATAAAGATATATATATAGAGAGAGAGAGATAGAGACAGATGGAGAGAGAGAGAGAGAAAAAAAATAGAGAAACAGACAGAGAAAGGAGAAAATTACTAATTTTTTTTTTCTTTTTTTTTTCTTTACTTAATACAACGTCCTTTTTTTCGAATGAGACGCACAATGAATATGTCGAATGTGTAATTAAATTAACAGTGAGGATGAGCAGATCTACTTTTTTTCTTTGTTTCTCGTATTTTCGTGTTCTTATACTGTACTTAACGCGATACAATGAATAAAACGTTGATAAAGAGCTACGGCGTTGTCGAGTGTATACAAAAATTATAATTAAGGATATATATATATATATATATATAAGGATGACGATCGGTTCTAATGATAAAAGTACTCGTAAAGTAATCGTTGGAACTGTCGCACGCGTCCGAGTAACTGATAGCAACACCGGGTTCGCGTTTACGAGGGAGGAAGAAGTAAAACAAAAGTAAAATCAAGAGAAGAAGAAGAAATAAGACGGAGAGAAAAGACGAAACCAGAGGAATAATATCGTTCCTTCGATTTGGTCCGATCGACAACGCGTTTCATTCTGATTACAGGACTTTCAATTTCTATTCATCGTCCTCACCTCCCCCCGTATATTATTACTTTATTTTATCTACGTGTTTTTCTTCTTACTTTTTTTTTTTTTTGGTAGCGGCGGGCATCGTTTCATAAAGCTTTGGTTCCACGCGATTTCGCAACAAGGATTGTATCCCCGATGGAATTCGCGATGCGCAGGTTAATCGAATTTTTGTTTTTTTTTGTTTTTTTTTTTTTTCTTTAAAAAAAATTAATACAAAGACAGACAGTAAAGAAAACAAAGGAGAGTCGAGAATAGTGAGAGAGAGAGAGAGAGAAGGATGAAATATATAAAAAAAAAAGATATTAATGAAAGTAACGTGTAGTACTCAGCCTATGCGCGTCGAATACATTTCAAAATACATTCCCCATATCTACAGCCTTGGTATATACACATATCACAATACCACTTTCATGTTCGTCCTTCGCCAATTTTGTAATTAACAACGAAAGAAAATAAAAAGTCTAAATTAAAGACGCAGCTTTCGTGCTAAAAGGAAGGAATCCCGCTTACGTTTCGTCTGATTACTTTACAAGCACCCGGATCTATATGATACATATATAGATATATGATTGCATATATATGTATATATATATAACGAATGTGTCAATGCAACTAAGTCTTACGTCATCAAAAATATCAATGGAAATACCTCTACTATATTCTTACTTCTTACATAGTTTCTTTCTTTCTTTCTTTCTTTCATTCTTTCTTTCTTTCTTTCTTTCTTTCCTTCTTTCCTTCTTTCACTTATCGTTAGCAAACAGGAATACTCGTTTCCAGTCATTGTCTCACGGAGTACGGTTAAATAATTATCGGACTTGCCGTCATTGCGTGTATAGATTCACGAGCCGATCGGCCCTGCCTGAAAGTCCTCGTACTTTTCCTTTTTCCTTGTTTTTTTGTTTGTTTGTTTTTTCTTTACCTTTATTATACAGTCCACGAAAAGAATTCAAAATAAAAATTTGTTTTAAAATATTAATAAACGTCAATCAAGGCGAATCGCGAGCGGCCTGCTTGACCGACGGAGGCATCGACGAACCGAATATACATGCCGATTAGAGTATCGCGATTGATTCTTCCTTGAAAAACACGATTGCACGACGTAAAAGCGGACGTCAGTCGTCCGGGTTTGGTTATTCATTTTTTTTTTAATTAAATTTTTATTCCTTGTCGCTCTAACCCCCCTCCCCCGCCTTTTGTTTGTTCCTTTGATAATAATAATATATATGTCTGTATATATATATATTCCTTTCGTTTTTCCCTCTTTGTTATCCCTTTCTTTTTTTTTCGCACTAAAATAGCATCACTTGGGACACGCTTAGCGACAAATAATAATAATAATAAAAATAAAAATAATAATAATAATAATCTTTCATTTTTCCTCTTTCGCTTATTACTCTTGTCTTCTACTTTTGTTTCTTTTTAGGTCTCGCTATTGCACCGATATTTACAATGGACGTTTATGCTTCGTACTGTCTCAAATAAATTCGGCTTCAATGTCAATCGAATTAACGTTAACGGTTTAAATAAAAAGTTACTTAAAATTTCTATTTGTATAAAAGAAAAAAGAAGAAAGTTTCGCGTAAATGTGTGTGTGTGTGTGTGTATATGTTTTTCTAAAAGATCTACGTGCTTCTTTCTAAATCGTTATAAAAAAAAAAAAGGAACGAGAAAGTGTTCTGCGTATACATACGTGTCTCTGTATGTGAGTGTATTTGAAGAGAAAGGAAATATAAAAAAAAAATATATATATATAATTAAGTAGTCAAAGAGAGATAATATATCTGTATAGAATTGTAAAGTCTTAATGCGCCGGTTTCAGAGCGTTTTGTAAAAAGAATCCGCGGCGCTTCTACGTGTTTCACTGCCGTGAAAACGCGTCCTTGTACACTTCCCTCGAAGCCCTGTGCTTGCGAATTTGTCGCAGAGCTTTAAGAGAAAGAGAAAGAGAGAGAGAGAGGGTGGAAGGAAGGGTGGGAGGGAGGGCGGGGAGAGAGAGAAAGAGAGAGAGAGAAAAGAAACGAAACCGTCGTCGCGTGGCCCGCACGGCCTCTATAGTAAAAAATAAAACTAAAAATGTCAACGTACAAATCGTCACCTCGTTTGCAAATTAATTAATGTATAATATATGTATATTATATACATATATGTACGTGAAAAGTAAGAAAAAAAGAAAAAAAAAAAGAAAATCTTAATTCGCAACGGCTTGAAGTCGAATGCTCATTAACGTAATTCTTTCTTGTATTTATTATTTATTTTTCTTCCTTTTTTTTTTTGTTTGCTTTCCTTCATTCTTTTTAAGGCTTCCTATTCGCGATTGCGCTCAGATTTTGTTTTCTTTTTTTTTTTTCCTATCCGACCGAGTCGATCAGCGAAATTCTGGAAAAAAACCAATACGCGCTCGTGCATCCCTACGCGGAAGAGACACGCGCGGCCGAGGTCTTTCGCGTAAATAGCTAGTTTTAATAATATAGTACGTCGTTCGAATTCGTCAGCCGAGAATTGCTATTGAACCGGTCCTACTACACGTATTTGAAGATATTGTCGCACTGTTTCAAACGCCCAATCGTACAAATGTACACGCGGCAGAAAATAGTCTTAAGCGTCTTTGCGATTATTACCTATTATCAAGTATTCAAAAGGAACTTCAATTGAACTTTATAGATTTTCTTATTATTTCTTCTTCTTCTTCTTCTTGTTTTTTTTTTTTTTTTTTTAGTCATCTTGCAAAGGCCAAAGGTCCGTTCTACCGTAAGTAGACACGAAAGCGAATTAATTCTGACGTAACGAAAAAATGTCATCTACCCGTGGGATGTTGTGGCTATCTCGTTCAGGAGGAATCGCTGCTACGACTTTATTACGGTACTGCGAAGTGGGATTGTGAATAATATAATAACAAAAAAAAAAAAAAGAATAAGGACAAGAAGAAAGAAAGAGAGATAAAGGAGGAAAAACAAAGAGTAAAATAAATATACTCGTTTAAAGAAAGTCTATAAATTGTCACGACGAGGATCGAATTATACTAATCTAAAAATTCAAGGATTATGTCTGTCGATCCGAAGGTATCACCAGAAGGTCGAGCAGCGTCATTAAAAAAATATGATCCTCGAGCAGTGTCTCCTGGGGAATAACTTCGTCGATCTCAAGTCGAATGATATACTCGAATAAATTCGATCAAGTAAATAATTCAATCGAATCGTCGACCCGATCGTCGTACGATTATGATATACGACTACCCGGCCCATAGTACGAAGTGGTCGTCACGGCTACAATAATGGTCATACAAATAGGGTATAAAAGGATGAACAGATATGTGAATACAGAATGAGAGAGAGAGAGAGAGAGAGAGAGAGAGAGACAAGTAAAAGAGACCGCAAGGTAAACCCCGCGTATTCGCCATCCTATTTCAAATGAAAATTGGTGAGAAAGCGCGTGAATACGTTCGAGTAAAATCTGCGCGGGCACAATTCAGATCTGTAGCTGGTGTTGGGTATTCTGGGATTCGCCGGGGTCAGATAAGGCCTGAATAGTTAGGGTTTGCTGTTGTCATTGTTTAACGACAGCGGATCGGAGGATAGTTTCTG
This sequence comes from Hartigia nigra, assembly GCA_031001745.1. Taxonomy (NCBI): domain Eukaryota; kingdom Metazoa; phylum Arthropoda; class Insecta; order Hymenoptera; family Cephidae; genus Hartigia; species Hartigia nigra. The sequence goes on along the minus strand of JARPRG010000322.1, from coordinate 252,293 downwards.
TTGAGAGATCTCACTGACGGCGCCGCCACTCATAAGCTTCGCGTTATTGTTCTCCGTGTTGGAGACTTTCGAGTATTCCCGTTTGCGCGTCGTGTTCTCGGTCTTAACTATAGTTATGTCAGGATTGTTTTCGAGAACCGACGTGGCCGCTTTGGGTACCGTCGTCGGTATCTCTATGTAACCGCCACCTTCCCTCTTGATCGTCGTCGAGGTCGTGGGCGTCGCTGCGTTGACTGCGTTCACGTTGATCTTCTGCAGGATGTCGTTCACGGCATCATTCTCCGTATCATTGTTCCCGTCTACGTTACTGGCTGCTGTACTCAACTCACCAGCCAAGGAAATCCTATCCGGACCTTGTAACGTCGACAAGTAGGTAGCCAGCGTGTGTACAGTAACGTTCAGGAACTCAGCCGCCCGGAACAACGTGATCTCCTTTCTTCGTAGCTTCGCCAGAACCTCCGCAGGTCCAGGTTCGGACCAAAAGTCTCTAACTCTGTGTCAAAGAATAAACATCTGAATTTCTGCTCTTGCAAAGATTTATCGTCTTGGATATCTAATCTTCCTCCCTTGTCTATTTTGACTGTACCAACCTGTATGGGTGTTTAAGGCATCCATAGCTGTCGCGGTATCTGCCATAGAGAGTTCCATAAGAGACGCCGAGTATCTCAGCAGCAGTCTTCATCTCCAGTTCCTTGCTCTTGATCGCGTCCATGACGCGTCGCGTGAACGGTTCCTCCCAGAACTCCTGACGTCGTCCCGTGGTAAGGTAATCGTTCATCTTCACGACGTCCCGAAACTGTTCTGGAATCGCTGGATTGGTCGCGTTCGAATTTGTCGCAGTCGTGGACGCTGCGGTGAACCAAAAATACTGTCTATTAGAAAGGCTCGAGGCTACAAGGCCTCAAGTCGCTCTCTAGACCCATTAATATCTACAACATACCTTTCTTCTCCTGATCCGATATATTGTCGTCTTTGGACATGTAGGACAGCTAAGAAAAATCATAGATAAGCATTACGATTCCCATATCAATAATTTCGTGTAAACACTGTCTAAACCCCTATAATCGACTTACCACGGGCAATGGGGTTTCATTGTTTTCAGACATCATCATCTCGTCGTCCCAACTTTCGTGATCACCCTCGCTCATCATCTCCTCCTGGAGAAATAACAAACGATTCATGAACAATGACAATCGTCATGATTAATCACGGTCGACAGAGAAAAAAGGACGGGGAGAACCCGGACCAAAAGAAAAACTTTAACCACAGACAAGTCATCCATCCACTACGTAGCGTAAAAGCATCCTAAAGAAAGTCGACCCAAGAAAAGTCTCCGAATCTCTAACTTTGGCCATGAAGCTTGTCTAACCTGGCTTACAGGGAATGTGTCTTCTGTGCCTACATTTCCAGTGATACAGGTGACTTTCGGCGTGAAGACGTCGTGTGCCGACGGTGGATCGTCGAGAGGAGGACGTCCTCTGCGTCTCTGCTTAGGCGGCGGCGGTTCGTCAGATTCGCCCTCTCTAAGGACCGTCTCGACGCCTGGTGTACCGGCGCCGGGACTGTGTCCACTGTTGCTCAGGTCATTTTGCGTCGAGTCGCTGCGCCAGCTGACTTCAGCCAATCCTTTTATGTGAAGGTCCTCGGCCGTCTTCAGCAGGGACGACAGTCTTGTCTGTAAAGAAAAATGATTTCCGTCAAATTGGCAGGAAGACAAAATAAATAAAAACAAGAAAAAAAAAAAAAAAGAAACAATTATAGACTCTACGAATTACGTTTAATGTACCGTTACGCGTTTTACCAATAATAAATGTGGTACGTTAATACTCGAGCAAGGAAAGTTACGGCAAAGACGGCACCGCGCTCGCATTATCTGTACCATTTGCGGCTTACTTTCATCATCGAATCGACGTTCTATCTTGCTTCGCTATTGGACTTTCACTGTTCGCTTCGTGTACTTTTCTTTTTTTTTTTTTTTTGCAACGCCGTGCGCAGGGCTACGATCACGGGTCACCGATTTCAGAAATTGCTGCTTTAATATCCGATCTCTCAACAATTCTTGACCCGCCGTACATATTTGCCACTCGCCAAGTACTCGATTCGAGTGACTGCAGCAGTTGGCCAGGAGTTACGGAAGATTTGCCTCTTGCTCTCGCGCGAACTCCTATAGCGAAGCTTGCGAGAAGGATGAAAATGCTCGACGAAAATATGTAGTGGAAAAGGAAGAAACATGTAAAAAAAAAAATAATAAATACTTTGCACCCACGATTACGCGTATCGAATCGCGCGTGAAATTTAACGAAATAATTGACTCGCCAGATACGTATGTGTCCTTACACGTTCGTCCGACTTTTCGCAAGTGGCAAAAAAAGAAAAAGAAAAAAGGAATAAGGAAAAAAGAAAGAACGCAAAATTTCTCCGAGCACTCCGCAATAAAAATGGGGCAATGGCTTTTGAATACATCGAGCGGTAGGCTCCGCTGGTCTTGAGTGGCCTGTGTTAGGTACACTGGTATTTGCGTAAATGCACGACATACTCACTTTTGACCTTTAGAATAACTTTTTGAGCCCGATACGTCAGCAAAACGAATTTGTAATTGAAATGAGTTTTCGCGCTATATGTAATAACCACTTGATCGACGTACGCACACTGTGTGTATACCTGCGTGCAAGTGTAAATCGCGTTATACAGCTAAAGCGTAAGTTATAGCAGCAATTAGATTTGACAGCTGTCGTGACAGTTGCTTCTGGTTGACCACCGTTTTGCCTAGCACAATGTAGTCGAAAATGTAACAAGTTTTGCAGACTGTCGATTCGCGAATTGCTCAGTTCAATTTAGCAGTCGGAGAAGGACTGATGAGGTGTGTGCCTTCGTTTTCCCACGATTTTACGAGTTTCCTATATCTGCTGCGAGTGGGAGAGAGACGGACCTATGCGCATCTATGCGTGTACGACAAGGATGAACCTAGTGCTCAGCCCAAAAATAATAAATGATTTGCCCTTTCTGACATACGGATTATATAAATAATCCGTTATCATTCTCTTTCTCTCTCCTTGTTACACGTAAAGTCCAAAGACTCCTCGGTGTTAGTTGTGCCACACGACCTGGCGGCAAATCTCATGAAGTGTAAGAGGACATTGGGAAAATAAAGAACCGTTTCAATGCGAGTCGAAGGAGCAAATAGAACGAATATACAAAAAAAAAAAAAACAATGGCAATGGAAAAACGATACTGAGTGCGAATTTAGTCATCGCGAAAATAGGCACGATTTACCTGTGCGCTCCTCCGGGAGGTTTCGTCGAAATAAAACGCAACCCAAAAAAAAACCCTCTATTTTTATCGCGGCCGGTCGAACCGACCCCGACCGAGTCTTGTCTTCCTTTTCGCGCGTTGAAAACGGGCCGCCACATTAGCCCGACTGGCTGGTGTCGACGTTTCGCGGCTGTTTTCGAAATGGTGCAGCGGAAAAACGAGTTATAACGAGGCAAGAAAAATGACGGGAGGAAAGAGAGAGAGAGAGAGAGAGAGAAAAAAAAATATTTTCTCTGTGAACGAACTCGATGAAAGGGGGGGAGAGGGAAAGAAGGAGGAGAAAGGGTACGGGACAGAAATGTGTCGAGAGAAAAACAAGGACAGAGAGAGAGAGATATACACGGAAAGTGAGACAAAGAGGAAAAGAGGGGGAAAAATGGCAAGAGGAAAGGGTAAGAGTGAAGAAGAAAAAAGAAAAAGGTGAAAAAACATGACAATCCAGCGGCAAAACAATGGCTCTTCTTTCACCTCTCTGTCGCCCCCCCCCCATCCCCCCCACGGCGCCCTTCCACCTCTCTGATTATTATTCGCTAATTTTCGCGGTAATAATGCCACCGCCGCGGAATGCTAAATAATACGAGAACTTTCTACAAACAGCTTTCTAGTGCCGACAGAATTGGAAAAATCGAATGTGGGTCAGCGGAGTTCGCGGGGATTCGGTTAAAACGGTGGGAGGCGGCTTTCCGTGCGAGAATATAAGGCGAGCGTGCGCGAGAGAGACGGAGATATATATAGATAGAGAGAGGTAAGAAAGAGAAAGAAATAGATACAAAGGACAGAGAGACAAACGGAGAAAGACGTATTACAGCGAAAAATAATGTATTTCAGAAAGACGACCTGCGCCTTTCGTTTCTTTCGCGAGTCGTGAAGAAAAAAAGAAAAGTAAGAAAAAAAAAAAGTAAAAGACGCGGCAAAAATGTAACGCGACGCCGAAGGACGTATAACGGGACGACGAGGAGCGGTATTATCGAAAAATTGGCTTTATTGAAACTGGAACGCAATTTCCATCGTTCTCAGACCGGATCGGCATCGAGCACGATTTTATTGTATCTCGATTTATGCGCGCATGCGCGTCAAACGACGTTTCTCGAGTTTACTTCTTCGCGGCTGTAGTGAAAAGAAATGGAGCGGCTGAAAGAGGGAGGTATTGGGGGGGGGGGGGGGGGGTAGGAGGGTGTAAGAAAATACAATGAAAATGCAAAAGGAAAAAAAAAAAAAATTCGATTTCGATTTACTCACGTGATCGATGTTGATCTCTCCCTTGTACATGAACTCGACCAGCACCTTGATGTCGGAGAATTTGACGTCACGCATGATCACGATCGGATCCTTCTCCTCGTACTGTGATAAGATCGTGTCGAAGTACGTGCTGCACGCTGATAAGACGACCTGAAAACAGAAGGAGAACACGTGTCGCGTTACGAAGATTGTGTCAAATTGTTAAACAGCTGAAAAAAAAAAAAAAAAAGATATGGGCTAACCGTAGCGGGTGAATAAATGAGTAATGTGCATCTAGCGCGTATACAACGATAATGAATTCCGAAGATAAAGTATAAGGAGAAAAAAGAATCACACGAGGTCACGAAGGTCAAAGCCATAGGTGGGGATATAGAAGAAGCATCGAATGATTGATTTTTATTTTTTAAAAATCCAACAAATTTTCTTTTTTAGATAAATCTTTCGAAACCATCGTACTACGAGGTAATCGATCGACGATCGATCGATTAGCTTGGATCGTTCGTTCGATGAGATCTGTTATGAAGAGATTTTGGTAAGGGTAGGCCGCCGCCAGCAGTCAACGAGACTGAAGGAGCGAGAGAGACGGCAGTAGTAGGATCGCGTAAGAATTCCTTAAGACGAAGTTAACGGAAGGCGAATCCGCGCCTATCGCGACGAGCCCCACCCAACTTCTCCGTCCACTCAATAGACTGAATATTTAATATCCGAAGTTCGTATTGATTTTCACAATTTTTACGTCTCCGCAAATAAGGTCATAAAGCGAAGGCGCGTTACTTTTCAGGAAGGGCTATATAACATTTTATATCCCGACGCTTTTTATAGGCAGGAGGGATGCCGTGGGGGCGGAGGGGGAACCAGGAAGAAGGAGGAGAACGCTGGACGTTTGTGGAGGGGTGAACGCGGGAAGGGAGAGAAACTCGGGTATAGGAAGGAGGTAAAGGGAAATGTCGTGATAAAAAAATAAATTATACTTCCCATTTTATATCGAGTCATTACAAACGCCGTGTGTATATATATATATATATATACGTAAGTCATTACACATTTTCCCCCTTAAGAATTGCGGTAGTATGCAAGCAGAGGGTTTTATCAGGTCTCGTGGAGGATCCTCTCTCTCTCCCCCCCCCCCCCCTCCTCCCAACCCACCTAGTACTGACAGGGAGGAGGAGAAGAAGAAAAGATGAATCACAGAGAGATAAAAAAAAACGAAATAAAGGTAAACAAGAAAAATTTTTACCCGAAAGCCTAGTATGCGGGATATATGTATGTCGTAAACCTGTGGTGCTAGTGAGGTGGAAGGGAGGATAAGAGGGAGGGTTGCGAATTGAGGGTAGCCATTTTCGGAACAAGGATCAATTCGTTTTGAAGTTATTGAGCTATTGATCGCGTCCCAAATCGGCGTGGTACTGTTTTTATTTTTCAACGGGAACAAGCGCACGGGTATAGAGTCGGTTACGATGTAAAAAGTGACTTGCACAAAACTATCGTGAATAAGGTATACAGGTATATATAGCATATATAGATATATAACGTATATATCCTCGAAATGCGTATATAACGTATGCAGGTGATATTATAAGAAACATAGATCCCGCGTTGAGTCTGGTAAAGAAGCTGACGCGTCGGTTTGGCGGGAATTTTGAATTAGATTCGTACGGTCGTATCTGGTGTAGAGTCTTGAGTAAGAAAAGCAAAAAAATAAGCCGTTATTTCGCGCCTAAAGAATAACACTTGTCAAGTACGTGTATACTGTGAGGATGTTGACGGGGGGGTCGAAGAGGAGGAGGAGGAGGAAGAATAGTAGTAAACCGGATTGGTACGGGAATAACGATGGATAAAGATCTCTTCGATCGCTCTGGCAGAACTTTATTATTTTGCTTCGTTGAAAATGTCGTGGCGCGATGATTGGCCTATGGTCGACGATAAAGCGAGGAAAATGCCGCTTTTACAGCTGTGGTCAATCGATAACGCGAACGAGGCGCGAAAGGAAGTGATACAGAGTAGAAAGTAGGAAAATTGAAAAAAAACAAACAAAAAACGTAATTACGGGTAAAAATTATAGTGACCATTGATGCTGTACGAGGGGGATGAGGCACGGTAAAGGGGGATATGCGTGAAAGATCAAAATGTACGAAGACACTGAAAATAAAGAAAAAGAGAAAACGAAGGAAGGCTGTGGGGGGGTGTAGGTCGAGGAAAAAAGAAATTCAAGAGAACTAACAAGATGTTTACGAGAAATCAGTGATCGAAAACTTATCGATCGTTACGGCTTGGTCGATAATAGTCGATACTAAAGCCAGGGTCGTTGCCAGGAATGATTTGAGAAACAGTCGTAGCGTCAGCTGTCAAACTGTGAGAGAAAAAAGGGTTGCGCGATTTAATATTATTCTTGCGAACTTTCAGCAATGGCTTTTCTCTTCTCCATATTGACGTTTTTGTTTATTTTCTTATTTGATGTTTGCAAACGCATTATGGGCTTATATGCACGTTAAAGTAATTGGAAAGAAGGCTAACGAGTGTCAAGACTGATAAAAGTGTTAAGGCTTTTTCGGTAGGTGATATTATGAGAAATAAATGGGGGGTTTAATGCTCGTGACGTGTTACGTAATTGAATCAATAGTTTAACGTGTTTTTTAGAATTTCAGGCACGCTGCCAATGACAGACAGATCCCGGCGTTCTCCTTCGTATAGCCGAGTCAAAGGAGCGCGCGAGACTTTTCGCCGAAGATGCAAAATACGTGACGTGACGCGCATGCGCTGTATTGCTGGCCGAAACGCGCCGGTAGAAACTTGCAGGTTAACTGAGAGATCAGAAAAATTCTGAGAAATCAGCGATCCGCGAAGGCCAGGCAAGCGGCTGGACGACCGTTAAAATTTTCAAACTCTAATTCGCCGAAGGTCTTGAGATATTACAATTCCTAACGGTCAGGTATCGATGGGAATTTCAAAATGCCCGTGTTTTGTATCGTGTTCCCTCCTCTCTGACGAGCATCGAGTCCGAGGTGTACGCAGGCATGAATCTAGAGCGGCCACGAGGAGCGTGACGCGCCATAGCGTTGCAAAAAGATTGTTTACGTTCAAGATGGAGGTTTTTGCCAAATTGAATTTGTCAAAGAGCCGCTAACCTCAGTTACATCCATCGTTGCCCTGGTACTCCTCGACGTGATACAGTTTTCGCACCCGTCTCGAATTTCCAAATGTCCTCCGCCGTCATTTAATGCTAGTTCGCAATTTCACCACGAGAGGCAATATACGCGCTACTGTATATGCATACTTTGTACGCACGTAAAACATGACCCTGTGTCCCTGACGCGGTCGATCTCACGTAACGGGGGAAAGAGCGAAAAACCGAAAAACAACGTTACATAATCATCATAAATAATTTATCGAACATCCGTGTCAAACAGTGAAAAAGACAGACGGACTGAGAGAGACAGAGAAAACGAAATAAAGCAAGCTCTATCGTTTCTTTGGACACTCGACATTTTAGGAATGAATAAAACCCGTGTATCACTACGCATCACTAAATATCCGTCCTCCTGGTATATTAAGCTGTGGAGTGCGTCTTTTGGTTCTAGAAAAAAAAAGCATGACAAAAAAAACGTAAAAAAATTCTTAGAAAGCGCCCATGCGTGAAGGCCGAGATGAAGTAAAACAACGACAAAAAAAAACAGAGGCATTAAAATTTTCGAATTTCCAGCGCGTCCCGCCGTGGCGCGACCGTCGACTCCTACACGTCCTACATCCAATGGCGGGAAAGAAGGGCTGTTAGGGTAGGATGGGGATTGAATGATGAAGTTGACTCGCGAATGAAGGATGTAAAGAAGAGAAAAGAGAGAGAGAGAGAGAGAGAGAGAGAGAGAGAGAGAGAAAAGACTCTTTCATTACGCATCAGTAACAGCGGGACGTCAGAAACGAAATTACGAACGTGCGTATCGCGACTAAGTATACGCCATTTTGAATTTGCGAGCGTGACACTGTCGTGGAGTGTGACTCACGTCGGTGTAAATTGTGTAGAGCCAGGGGTCCACGGTCACGAAAATTCAAACTAATACAGACGCGCGGCTCGAGTAAAACAAGACGCAAAAAAATGGCGAGGCGTTGTAGGAGTGAGAGAGATAGAAAGTGTGTTGGGGGGGAAGAGAGGCGTTGCAAGGAGGGGAAGGAGCAGTAAAAAAAAAAAGGGTAGGGTTGAACGCCAAGGAGGGCGAGACGACGGGTGTGAGGGGAGGGAACGAAACACGACGGGAAAAAGTACTTACTCATACAAAAATATTGATTATACGTTTTTACGGCTCTCTTCGCAAAATTAAATTTTAATTCGACGAAACGCCTCTTCCTTTACTTATGCTGAGCAATAAAGTTTGACGCCGTTCTCGGGGCTCGCTGCGCGGCTTATAACGTGTAATATTGTGTTCGCCTGGTATCCTCTAGGAGTCGTTCGGTACTTCTGGCCATTTTTACGTTACAGTAGAAATACCTACGTCTATAACGTCCGGGCATCTCTAACTAGCCGCTACACCAATGGTACTTAGTACATGGTACGGCGATACCGAATTCTACACGCTACGCTGAGGGACTTAATGACGGGCAACCTTCTGCCAGTTTCCAGCATTGTTTTCTCTACTGCGTGGCACTGGGAATCGTAGCAGATTGAAGATCGAAACGTTCTACGTTTCGTTGACTTTTGTTCTATATATTCGATTCTTTTTTCTTTTTTTAATATCCATACCACCTTTCCTCCCTTTCACTCGTTTGAACTTGTCAACGAGAAGAATAATACAAGAATCAGCGGTCAACCAAGAGAATCAATGGTTATTGAGAGTAACGCAGACTTTTTAGCATGACCATCAGCATGGCGTTACTGATCGATGGGATCTTACCGATCGTGCGGATGATCAATGTCATTCGGTTGATAATTATAAAGAAAAAAAATGCAGCAGTTGCAATAAAAGGAACCGGTGGGATTATTTGCCAAACGATGACCCGTACAAGACAATTTTGACTTAAGCGTGAAGAATTTTGGTAAAACGAAAAGGATACTTAATAATTTCTTCCCCCTCTTTGGTTTTTTTTTTGATTTTATAATACCCCGTAGGTTCGAACACCTGGATGCAGGTGCCGCTAGATCAGGAAACAGCTGTCTTCCTCCTTAAAAATTCTTTCTCCAACCCTCCCCCTTTCCGTGTCGTACACATTAGGAATTGTAGCAGCGGCTAGAGGCAAGAGGAGGGGTTACCTGACTTCCTTTGTTTATGGCGATGCCAGGGAGCGAGATGGCTACAGGTTGTTTCAGCGGACGAGCGAGAGTAACGCAGTAACCGGAAAAGAAACGGGTGAATATTTTGGTCGCGCTATGTACGCTTATATGTATTCGGACTTTACTCCCCCATTATCATTTAAATACGTCACAGAACGAAGAGCGAAGCAAAAAAAAAAAAAAAACCTTGCTGCCGCTCTTCTAAATTTAGGAGGAAGTATTGATTTTACAATTTGGACCCCTCCCAAAGTAAAAAATAAACCAAGCCAAATGTACTCTACTTTGATAGAGTGCCTCCGAGAACGCGGTCTATACTCGCGGTTCAACGCATAGACTGCGCGATAGGCGGAATACCTAAGTTACCTCTCTCTCTCTCTTTCTCTCTCTCTCTCTCTCTCGCTTTGGAGCTTGCAAACGCTGCTAACAGACAAAGAACGGAAAATTGATCGTTTGTCATGTTTTATATGATGGGGAGAGGGAAGGTGAAGGATGGCAAAATAAAAGAGCGAGACAGCCATACAAGGTAATGGCAACAATAGCACTGCAGAGATTCTAAAAACAAACCGTGGAAAGAGTCTCCTTAAGAATAAAGAAAAAAAAAAAAAGGACAGATAGTAGACAATGCAAAAAATGCAGTAAAAATAAGAAAGCGTAGATAAAGTAAATTCTTTCGAGTTAAATGAAATTTTATTTAACAAGACTTTTTTTTTTCCCTCGATTCTTTAACGTCGCTCTTTTAATTGCCACCCATCTCTCCACCCTTTTATCCGCAAGAGAAATGGCTATCTCCGAACCCTATATTCCAGCCGCCCTTAACCCCACTCCGACCCTCGTAGGGTCATATAGTCCCACCTTGTGCGCTCGCAGCGTTTTACCCTCGCAGGCTAGCGTCACGTCGCAGTAAGCTTGCCTCTCCAGTAGCTGTGAGAACATCGTCTGCAGGTTGCTGTGGTGGTACTTCCATCTTAGACAATATTGCTGAGGAAACATGTTGGATGCCGAAGGTGTTGCCGATGCTGAACCGCTGCGTTGCTGTAGCATGCGCAAGCTTGGCACCACCACCTCTTCACCCCCGTAGCCGTAGTTCACCGTCTCGTTGCCTTCCTCCTCCCCAGTAGCTGCAATCAAAATAAAGAATGAAGAGGAGTCGTGATGGTCCCTTTCGTCGTGGCAAACCTTCATTGGTTCAATTGAAGTACTCGGTAGTACACTTGTTTGTATATAGCACGATCCTCGAGTCACAGTATGACACTTATATAAACACGAAGAAAAGACTCGGTCCTAATTAAGTAAACGTATACGACTGGGCGATGACGTCATTCGAGTGAATTAACGACAAGTACCTGAAATCGACGGTCAGACTGTTTATCAAAGTATAATTTTTAATTTTGTCAAATTTGTGTTTTTTTTTCTTTTTTTTTCTTTTTATGTTTATATCAATTAATTTACACGTCAAATACCTTACTTTGACTAATTAACGGGTCGAAGGACTCTCTTAATTATTATTAGTCTCTTTACTTTGGGCCTCGAGTGTACTTTTGAAAACTTACCAATGCTCTCGTCCGCGTCTTCCTCGACGCAGGACCAGTCGCTGATCTGATGCTCGAATTCAAAGCGATCCGAATCCTCGAACTCGTCGATTTCACAGATATCCTCTGCCTCGATCAGGTCCTCGAGGTCCTTTCGCAGCCAGGAGGTACTGCTGTCGCCCTCCTCGTAGATACGATGCTCCGCTTTTCTCCCTCCGGAGCAGCTTCTACGTCTCACCACCAACTTGTTCTCCTGCGGACATTAACGCGCAAGGATACGTTATAGATTAGCGGACCGAGGAAGAGAAACTTTTCGACGCGTAATATTTCTAGGAAAAATATGTTTTTGTCCTCGGGACTGGCAAGACTCGGAATTCATCATTTCAAATTCGTCATATCGCCTGGAACGGTTCTGGGGGAATTTTTTTTCCTCTTTATTTTTTTACAAATCACTTACTGTTAAGCATTTACGTGCTGATTATAATAACGATGACGACATTACTGTGCACAAATAGGATCATACTGTAGAAATAATAATACTGTATTTGTACATCCGTCGCAATATTGATAATGCTATTTTTCCTTCCAATTTTTTTTTTCCCCCTTTAATATCTTTTTTTTTTTAAACCGCCTCGACGTCATTCCTTCCCGCTAACTTCTCTCATTTTCTTTTCTTTTCTCTTCATCTCTCTCTCTCTCTCTTCTCTTTTTACAATTTCAAAGCCAATCGCATTCATAGAAGGCCGTGAGTCATTGCCGGGCGCTGATCGAGTCACGCTCTGAAAATTCTTTCCACAGATGATGCAATAACGAGCCGCGGTATCCTTTTCGAGAATCGGTCCCATCCAGTTTCGAACCGATTGATGACTCACGACCTTTCTTCAAACGATCATCGGGCCAACTGACGTCCAAGGACGTTCGTCATTGTCATCCTAGGGTTGTAACCCCCCTCGAAAAAGAAAAAAAAAAAACTATCAAACTTTATTCAAACCGTACAACGGTTTTTAACGATCGTCCGTTTAAAAGGATCACGTGACAAGATAAAATCGTCAGAAGGCTTTCAGGCTGATATACAACTAGATCGATAAGCTTCGTTCCCTACTTTGATATAATAATAATATTACGAACGAAATCGTTCCAATGAAAATCCTTCCGGTCTTCCTAAGAAGCGACAAATCGGTAATCGCTACGATCGACGCTTTCTTTTTGCAATACGTAAATCTACGCTACATTCCAATTCCTGTTAACAGAGTCACAAAAATGGCCGAGATTATTCCGTTACGGAATAACAGGAAAAATTTGCTTTTGCCGACGGACCGAACTGCGATTAACGTGACATCGGGTGAACCGATTAATTTAACGGTTAACTTGGCAACCATGAGATTTATTTGCGGCTGAATTACACTTGAATACTGAATCGTGAGTATATATAGATATATAGGCTTTGATATGTATGCACGTATATATATATATATGCATATATGAAGCTATCATCAAGGGAAATTCAGGTCTTTGCTTTCTGTCGATACTAACAACACTACTGTGATGGTTTATCATTAACAACACTAGGTTACATTCTATCCTAGATTCGAGTACTTTCTATTGTGTACAGATCGGATTAGACTGCTTTTTCTTCGTGAAGAAAATAACGTTTGCGTCGTCGCTAGAGACGCCGGGCGTCACTGACGAGTTTTCGTATTAATTAATAAAGGAAAAAAAAAGAAAAACATTGTACGCTGTGGCAGAACTGTAGACGCGAACCCTTTTATTATTTGTAATTCCTCTTCATCGACTCTTGATATCGACGCAAAATTCACCCCCAATGTGCTACGTCGACGGCCTGCCCCTATCCACGGGAACGTGGGTCCAATTAATTTTGCAATTAGGAGGATCGACCCGACGGCGGGATCTTCGAAACTGAAATGCCAGATATTCGATTAGGAGTGCGAACACGACGCCGTACCAGAAGGATGTGAATATAATCGCTGCGATGAAATTTCAATTTTTCCTTTTCGTAATTTAGTCAGAAACAAAAAATTGTTTTCAACAACGAAAAGAATAGAGGAAGAATTTCATTATCGAACCAGGGAAAAAATCAGACTACCAAATGGGTCGAATACACGATTAGGAAGTAACAGAGACAGGACTGTATTTTTCCCCTTGCCCAGGAGATAGGGGAGATGAGATTAAAAGGGTGGGGGGCGGTGAAAAAAGAAAAAGAAAATTTCTATCTCCCCACTCTCTATGTGGGCTTCGTTGCCTCGCAGTGAAAAGAAAAAAAAAAGTTTTTTCAAATCGCGCCAGGACAAAGGGCTCTTTTCGAAGGGTGGAAAGTTGCGCCGCTGCGGGAAAGGTCGAAACTAAAAATGCTACTGTCACTTTTCCAGGGAGAAGAGTGGCTGTCTCGGACTCGTGTACTTCTGTTATTCCCTTACTACACTGTGTCCCGACGCTCTTGTAACGGTAAAAAAAAAAAAAAACAGACAAAGCCTAGAATTCACTGGCAAAACAAACGTTTGAATCGCTCTTTTTCCTTTTATCTCTTTTCTTTTTCTTTCACCATGAGCTTTCGCGATTGGGTCTTATCTGCCGTCGATAAAGAAGCAATGCACACTGAATGCATTATTTAAAATATATTGACGAAGCGGTGGGGTGGTTAGAGAGGAAGTGCCTCTAGGACAAACCATGACTGTATACGATACTGGCATCTGTATATAGCTATATACTTGACAGGTATATAGTATAAAAACTTTTTTTTTTAATAGAAGGGTAGAAAAAATGCAAGACCGCTACTATCGATTTTTATGAGAATAAAAATTCACTTGGGAAGGGTGAAAATAGTTTTACGAGGGGTGTAGGGTGGTGCTGTCAAAGAAAAATTTTAACGAGTATTATAAGCGTTTGAAGAATGATTTTTTTATATTGTTATTGTAAATAAATAATTTACATTAATGAAATGCAACGACCTACTAATTCGTTACGTAGAAATGCATCGAAATCATCCCCTAAGGCTTGTGGCTTTTGCTTTCCGCTCTCTCTCTCTCTCTCTCCCCACTCTCTCGACCTCTGTATCTCCTTCCAACATTGGCCAACTCGGCATTACAATCTCGTGCCAAGAGATTCCAAGTGCCCCTGGTGGTCTGCTCTACTCTTCTCCTCTCCTCTCTTCGCTTTATGCTCATAGGCGAACGGTTTTTTTTTTTTTTTTTTTTTTCAAAAGATTTGAATAGACATTGTTTCCCGAGGGATGAGATTACATTATGGGATTTAGACGTTATTCTTATTGGGACTTTCATGGAAGTACACTATTAGCCATTGATCACGAGCTCTACTTTACATATGTCGTTTTTTTTTTTTGTTGTAAATCAAATTACAACGTACACCTGGAAAAATGTTAAATAAATAAAAAGAAGCGTAACAATTTGAAGCGGGAAAAATATTTGAAATTGAAAATTGACATCAATTCGTGAATATGATTAGCGGATCGATTGGGTCAAGTTCGTTGAAAAAGAAAAATATGATGATAATGGTGGTTCTTGTGTCAACATGTCTTCCGACAGATTTAACAGTCGCTGAATGTGATTTATCCACGGAATGCAGGTCAATGAAATTATAAAAAAAAAATTGTTTTTGATACTCATTTCAATACACGATATTGATATAAGTGGAGCTCTCGTGAAATTGACGCAATCTTACATGGTCGTGGGTATTGATATTTTTCCAAGAATACATGGAAAAATACGCGAAAGATTGTATCCATCTTGTATTACTTCGTTAGCAAGTGACATCATTATTTCGCGAGACACCCACTGACATCATCCACCAAAACCCAATGATTTTCTTCCACGAGCGCTGAATGAATTCCTCGGGCAAATTATTACGGCTGACACGAGTCGCATAGGCGTAGGAACGATATCGCGCAACACATTTGACACGTAATATTAAACGTTTATACAGGAATTACGCCAGCGGGTCACATGTGCGATAAAAATACGAAAAAAAAAAACTCTAAATACACGACCACAATTTACAACAGCGATACTTTATGACGAAAAGAAAAATCTTTATATCACAATTCTTCCTACGCGTGAATAGTGACAACGTCACATTGAGAAAAATCCCATTTGTAAATCAAATCACGGGTAATCAAAATGTACATTCGAGTTAGAAAATACGTTCCCTGGACAAGAGAACCTAATAATACGTCACGTATTACCAGAGTATCTTGTAATCAAGAGTTCCCAGTGTACCATTTTGAGTTTTATTTTTTCAGGCAATATAAAAGTTTGATATAACGGAAGCTTCGCTCGTGACAATATTTTGTCAGAAGTCGCTGACGCGACTTCCGGTTTCTGGCCGATGACCAAGTACATGCTTCCCCTTCCCCCCCCCCCCCCAGCAAAATTGATTTTGCGTGCAGTCCTGCCAATTTCGCGTGTCTACCTATTCGCCTATCAACATACTACACACGTAAATATCGTAGAGCGGACCTGCTGGTCTGTGTCGAAAGGTTGAAGCGTTCTGGGGGTCTGTCTGCAGGGCCGCTACCGAGGGGGGGTTTCACAGGAGAACAGGAGGACAGAACAGGGTTCTGCTAGTAGTAAAGGACCTGTAGCAGGGGTATATCGATTTGGGGGTTGTTGGCGAGATAGAAACCCTTCGAGAGTCAGGTAGACTCGATTTTCTCCCGAGACGGCAGTGGGCTCGACACTACCACTTTGACTCCGGCTGACTGGCTGGCTGACTGGCTTTGCGCATCTTCCAAAAGTTGTCTACACCCAAGGGGTAAATGAACTCTAGTGGTTTGAGGATCGTAATGGCACATTGCCGCGATCACCAGACGCTCCAATTAAACATTGAGTAGTGGACCACGCAGAGAGCCTTGATGGGATTGACTGAGAGAGTCATGGTTATGGAACCAGGGGTACCCCTGGGAGAGATATATCATTTTTATTATTATCATTATTATTATTTTTTGGTTTTTTTTTTTCTTTGACATTACCCATTTCAGAGACGCCACTTTGAATATGGCGAAAAGTGATCGGGGCCCGTTATGGTTGGGCTACGTACCTATAGTCTCGTGAGAACTTTCAAGAGAGTCTTCACAATCGTATCTTCTTATCTAGAAATAGGGTTCCCGCGCCTTGCGAGAATCATGAGTGTGGATCGTGGTCAGAGGAGGAATTGTGAGTACGGCTTAAAGTACTGTGATGGAGGGGGGCGGGGGAGGGGCAGGAGGAGGGGTCTGTGCTTGTTACCGATACCCCGTTTGAATGTTCCTTTGGTATTTCAATGAGTTATGGAGAACGGACTGTAGGGGAAGTTTTGTTCTTTGGGTCCTGGATATTGACTCTTTGGTACGGCCCTGCGACAAGACGTTCCCCTTCGGAGCCCCGACCCTCTCTCGCCCTGCCGGTAGACGTAACCGGTTTCCACAGTGTTCACCCGCTTTTTGAGAAAAAATTGAACCAGTTTGTAAAACGAAAAAAGCTCTCCCTCCAATCCCTGCTGCCGAGCATGGGAACGAAGTGCGATCCAACGTCCCGGAACCGCAAGATCAGGACCTAAACGGTGCCCCAACAACATCAAGAATACCAATTGATTTTTGAGTAAGTTCCAAATTTCCATATACCACGTCCAACCTTCTATTTTTTTTTTTTTTAATATAAAAACATTATGCGTTTTTATTCACGGTACGGAATGAGAGATGGAAGGGTCGGCTATTTAAGAGATAAAAATATTCGTCAACAGCAGGAGAAGTCGATAGTCGCCGACTTTATAGGAAAATTCACAAAGTTCAGCAGCCCAGGGCCGTAGCCCATATTAATCGTCCTCGTGCATATATACCAGACGCTTATTGATTTTCGAATTGGTTTCAAAATTTCCATAATAGAAATATAACCGTGGCTTGATATACCACGTGGAGGGTGTGGAAGGTGTCTGATCCGAGGGTGTAGACAGTAGAAAGGGCGACTGAGGGTAAAAGGGCTCTCGAGGGCGCGAATGGGTGATACGGGACAAGACCACAGAGAACGACGCCGTGGTAGTAGACACTGCTGGATAAAGAGAGTAAAAAGAAAAAGAGAAACACACCATGGCGGCATGGCGTCCGGCCGTTTCGAACTTGGTAAAGTTCACCAACTCAAAAGAACCCTCTCCCCCTCACCGCCCCACCTACAATGAGACTCTACCACCCCCTCTCCCCAACCCAATCTGCCTAACCCCTCTCGCAATACTACGGCACCTTCTTCCTCGAGTTAAACAACCCTCCCCACCCTGCTACCAAAGTTCGACTCCCACTCGCGCCCTCATCCCCACCACCCCAACTGCACTAGCATTTACAAAGCACTTTTCTCTATATTGTATTGTACTCGTGTGTGTGTGTGTGTGTATATATATATACAGAATTTACGTAAACGTTCCCTTACGTCTCAGGTACCCAATGCATGGTTACCTAATCTAAACTACCACTCTTCTAACAATGATGCGAGTAGACTAATCCAAGTACAATCTATAGTATGTAATAGGTACAGTATATGCTTACGTCACGTACTGTATACTTAAAATCACTACGACTCTCTCTCTCTCTTTCTGCTTCTTGGATTGGCACTGAGCAGCAATCCTGTGGTTAGGGGTTATCACGAGAAGGCGATGAAGGGTCGAGGATACGCCATGGGAGTTCTACCAGGATCCCGTCGACCTACGGTGACCGGAGGTATTAATAAAGTGCCTTCTTTGCTCTACGATTCCCATGTAGCGGTGAACTCTTAACGGTAACCTCTATTTTCTATTAAAGCTTCTTTGCTCGTTCTCTCTCTCTCTCTCTCTCTCTTTCTCTCTCCCTACTTTATTAAGTATTCCAGGATACATAAGAGGTGGAAGAAGAATTCTTATGGCTCTTTACAGTATACTTAGAGACTGGCGTGTCTCCGCGCACTTTCCCGAGAGATCAAAAGCATTTCAGAAAATTCTAGACTCGCGAAAGGTCCCACGGGGTCTTACGGACCCCCTGACTGTGGCATACAACGCGCGATGTATATAGAATGCGCCGGCGTGCGTTCCGCTGAATTCCTCCTTTGCCGAGAACCTTCGCGATGCTAAGGAGTTATGTACCCCCCCCCGCCGCTTTGTTCGCGAATTGGAAGAGATCAGACTTCTGGACTCATCCCTGTGTGCCGGCCGCAAGTGCTGCCCTCTCTGAGTAGGCAAGACGAAACGAAACTTTGTCTTCGAAACTCGCACGCATCTCGCACGGAGTATATTCATCAATTAGAAAGAGAGGATAATACTTGCGAGATGGTTACGAAGAAATTCTCAAAGAGACTTTGGATGGGTAAATCTTTTATTTATTTCTTTTTAAAATACCCTACGCTAAACTCTAACGGGATTGGCTAATCGCGCGGGCAGCGATCACTAATTACGAAGGTGAGGGGACCTCGCCAAGGTCTTTTGGGCCGGCTAAACGGCGCTCGGAACGGGATGAGTTCGAATTAAAATCCACAGAAAATAATATGAAAAAAAAAAAAAAGAATGAAAGGAAAGACGTTTCGGCGACCGGAGGAGAAAGAAAAGAGAGACAGAGAGAGCGGAGAGAAAAAAAATAATACGCGAATGCAGAAACAGAAGGGGAATTATAGATGGAGCAGTAGGAGGTGGTTGCTGCTGCTGGATGATGGTGGTGATGGTTCTGGAGGAGAATTCAGAGGAGAGACTACATGAGAGACCTGACCGAGCGAGAGCTCTCCTGTAATCGAGCCAACTCAAGGGAAAAGAAAGGGAAGAAAAAATTAAAAAAAAAAGAACGCCATCATCTCCTCTCTCCTTCTCTCATTCTCTTTTATTCTCACTTGTTCGCCCCCTTTGCCTTCTCACTCGATCCCATTTTTGTTTCCTTTCGCCTCTCTCTCTCTCTCTCTCACTCCCCACCGCCCGATTAAAAAGGTTCGCGACACTCGAGCGTACGTGCCTATTTAATTCGAGCACCCTGGACTCTAACGTGCGAATATATTTACGAATACGGACTGTACCTCTAGGGAGGAGCGCGTCTGACGTGAAAACATTTCAAATATTTCGTTACAAAGCTAAGCGTGAAACCGACTTGATGCTACGGCCAGTGCTGGCAGAACAACAAAAACACAAAATGCATATGAGTCGGAGAGAAAGAGAGAGACGGATTATATATAAGAAACACTAAGAGACTGATACTGTGCTAAATTGACGAAGCGAGAAGAGAGCGAAGAAAATTCCAGTTAAAAATACATAACACTGAAGAAAGTCAAACTGCACGTAGATATATTACAGCCGTACAATCCTTAGGAGTTATCACTGCTAGAAACTTTAATTAGTAACGCTAATATTACTGCTGCTACCAGTAGCAAGACATGACGATTCACAAAGAACGTTCTTCAGCATTCAGAAGAGTCTGTATGCATATAGTAGCGGTGGCAGAAATCGGCAAAGGAATGGAACGCCCTGTTGACTGTGTATATACAATAGTAATATCAGTAGCAGTAGTGATAGTAGCAGCGTACTATCACACCGAAAAAGTGCAGCTGTACACACCGAGACTACGGTAGGTAGGAGCGTCCTAGGAATGGTTGTGAAGTCGGGGAAGGAAGGGGTGGCGCTTTACATTTTTCGAAATACAAAAGTTATGAAATATCGTTCGCTGTAAAACTTTTAATGCGAGGCCGTCGGGATGCCAGAGAGCCGTAACTTTTTTATTAAAAAAGTTTTTCAAAAAAAAAAAAAGAAAAAAAAAGTATATATATTATTCCACTCCGCTACAAATCCGGCATGGTATAGCAATTTGCGAAGCTACCAACTCGCAAGTTGTGGTATCAAGCAGTCAAGTCTCTCAGTCAGTCAGCCTACGCATGGCTTGCGTGTTCGCGCCAAAGAAATAAACGCGGGAAAGTCAGAGGTACGAACGTGTAAGTAAAAAAAAAAAACAGAAAATGTAAATTAGGGTAAAATGAGTGTATACACAATGAAGGTAGTCAAAGTAAAACGTGCTACGCCGTGACTCATTCAAAGTGGCAGATGCAGCTTCAGGCCGATGCTGGGGGTACCTATCGGGCGCTCTATGGAAACACATAGGGTAGTTACCCCGGGTGCAGAGAGAGGGCAACAATTGGGAAAAACTGCGTGAGTTGCGCGATCGGCAGTGTACAAAAAAAAAAGATGAAATAGGGTGCAAGAGGGAGGAAAAAGATTATTAAAAAATTGGAAGAAAAAGATGAAGAACGAAAAAAAAAAAAAGAGGAACGACGACGGAGATGAAGGAGGATGAGGAGAAGAAGAAGAAGAAGAAGAAGAAGAAGAAGAAGAAGACGACGACGACGACGACGACGACGGTGGTGGCGGTGGTGGCGGTGGTGGTGGCGGCGGCGGCGGTTCGTTCGTTCAGGGGATCTTTATCAAAGTCAACGCACGCCGGTCGCCATGGCAACGAAATTGGATTTTTTTTTTCGAAGTTTTTTCGGCCTTTCTCGCCGGCGCCCGAAGGGGGTTCCAGGCCGGCACGGGGTTGGCGGACGGTGGGGGGGAGAGACCAGAGAGAATCGGGAACTCCAAGGGGGATCTGACGAACGGCGACCGGGGAAGCCAATAATTCGAATTGAGAACAGCCAATGGCCGTGCATCTGATTTTTTGTCGTATCATCGCCGAGGTCGCCTCGACTCTGAGCGCGACGAAAGGGGCCGCTTGGCTTTTTGTAAAATCTCTTCTCTCTCTCTCTCTCGCTTAAACTCTGTCCCTTTCTCTCTTTCTCCCTGCTGTACTCGCCTCAGACACATACGTACACCTTCTCCAGCCCACTCCCCCCTCCTTCGACTCTCCACGTTCTCGCCAGCTTCAGTTTTGTATACGATTCGAATACAAACGTACCCCCAATGTAATCTACGTACTATACGTACTTTGGTAGTCGGTACCCATGTTATCTACTCTGCTGAGAGAGAGACATTCGATGTATCTTTCAAAGTACCTATAACCCCCCCTCTCTCTCGCTCTCTCTCTCTCTCACTCACTCCCCACCACTCCTCTACTCTGTCACTCGAGGACGTAGAACCGCCGTGCAAGATTCTTCTTCTGCCTCTCAAGGAACCTTCGGTCCTTGACCAGGGAACGCCAAGAATCCGCCCTGTTCCCGATCGGCGCGCCGGGACGCGGTAACTCTTCCGAACGACGTATTAACGTACCGGAATACCAATACGTGATTCCCTTTTGGGTGCTGGGGGATGGCGAACGAAGTTGTATCAGAAGAAGAAGGGCGCGAGGAAGATATGGCGGTGGAGGGGAGAGTGGCAGGTCAAGATCGTTCGGACAAGACCAAAGTTATTTTTGCTGGTTACCAATATGCCAGAAAGATATATATATATATATATTTCGGGTAAAATATGGTACCTACAAAATGGCTACTATCCCCCCCCCCCTCCTCCTTCTCCTCCTTCTCTTCCCACCCTTCCTCATGGTGTACGTCGGGAAAAAAAAAGAATGATAGGACGAAAATGATCGTACAGAATAGGGGGAAAGGGGCCTTGTAGACTATAACGAAAATCAATAGTATCGCCATTTTCCCACGCGATCTCCGCCGCGGCTGCATTTCATTTTTTTCCCTGTCTCCCTCCCTCTCACTATTTTACTTTTCTTATTCGTTTTTCTTTTTTCCTCCTCCTCACTTTCTTTTCTTTTTGTCATGTCTCCTCTCGACCCCTCGCGTCCCTCGGAATTTCATGAGAGGGATCGATCGCGCTCTACCTGTCTCATTCTATACTCGTCGTCTCTCGATATTCTCCGCGCTTTTCGAACTTGCCTTAAGTTCTTGGCGTATCGCGGGCTCCCCGCTTTCACGTGTACGACCTGCAGTGACTCCATCGTTGGAATCCGAGTTATCGCGGATTTGGTGCCGAGTATCGATAGCGATCTCTGAGGCTTTTTTTTTTTTTTCATTTTTTTATCTTTCTTTTCTAATACCAAAGTGCAAGATATTTCGAAATTGAATTTTACTCGACGCTTTACACTCGGTATTCTTGATTCCGATAGAATCGTTCTAAGCCATTGAACCGTGGGAGATAGCTATTACTCACATCGATGGGTAGCGATTCCCGTTTGTTACGACAAAAATTGCAATCTGCATAGATATTAATTAAATGGTGAAATTAAAAATAAAATTTGAAGAAAAAGAAAAAAACAAAGCATGATATCTATGGACTTATTTAAACAGGGGTGGTGGGGTGGTTACGTCGTACTTTTTGGGACGTAATATCGGTAGACTTGACGTCGTAAGAAATTTTCAACTCATCGGTTATACTGAGAACAAGCGTACAAAGGACAGATCAGAAAGTATGAATCTTCTTGTTGGAACTTGAAAACGTGATATTCCTTTAAATCACGTAACTGGATGACGAATCACCATAATAAGTCACTGATATCTCCGGTACCACCTGGAGTCACATATAGGAAAGTTTAAAAATCGCATTTTTCGCAAAATTGCCCATATTTCTGAAGTCACGCTTTTCATGCATCTCTCATGGGATATCGCGAGGATCGACACTGCGATTTGTAAAAAGAAGAAAAATCCCCGATAAAACATATTTCGCGCATACCTTTTTCCCCATCGTCAGTCACGCATCTGCGATAAGTGGCAAAGCAACGATTAAAGAAAAACCTTTTTTTTTTCTTTTTCTTTTAATAACAATTAGAACCATTTGATTTCTTGAAAACTTTCTTACGTCTGATTTTCAACAAAAAAAAAATTTTTTAAATTTCTATGAAACATACAGAAAAGATACAGGGGGGAAAAAAAGAGAAAAGAAAAAACATTCAAAACTTTTAAAACCTTTAAGAGACAGTTCGTACAGTTCGTATAATTAAATTGAAAAGGTTCCTAAACAGCATCGACTAAGTTAACGTACAGGCACATACGAGTATCAACATCCTGCAAAGACTGTAATCCGAATACTGGCTATTGGTTATATAGTAATGGATTGAGAAGTCCGAACGGAAGTATACATTATACGTCACGTCATCGAACGATATAACATAGCAACATATAAAACACGAGAATAGGGCCAGCGACACACTATATGCCTATAGATACACAGTCAACTTCGCACGTGTATTCAAAGCGGAGTCCTTTTACCGAGTTTCCCGTTTATTCAAAACATTCGCCACTCGCCGATACGATTAACGAGAAGCGTTACGAGCGTTTAAAAAGAAGAATAATAAAAAAAAAAAAAACAAAAAAAAAAGTACGACTGATCAATTAAATTTATAATTTAAAGAAAAAAAAAAAAATCCTAAAATTCGTAGCACCCGTAAATACGAGCATCCGTCGTTCGTTTGACTCGTGACGATTTCATTGTTGAGAACGCTGCTTGGCCTCGCCCTTTTTTTTTTTTTTATAGAGCCACCAGGCTCGGACAGCGGGAGGAAAGAAGAAAGAAGAAAAAAAAAAAGAAAAAATCCAATTCTTCGTCCAAGTACTCGAATGCAAAGAAACGTCTGGCTCATCGAACCGCAGGGAATATTAAAACGCGTCGTTGCGCGTCAGCCCTGAGCTTCGAGTGTTCGACGTAAACAAAGAATCGTGGGACGTAGAGTTATTAAACGGCGGGAAAGGATACCCTTGGATTCTCTATCTGGCCATTTTTCCTCTAATGTCCAACAATCCGATCGACAAAGAGGATCGCGTTAGTACGATCGTCGGCCGTACAGCGCTGTCATCCTTGTTGTCAAACCGACCGTACGTATCTGGGGTAGTCCAAAAAAAAAACACATGGCTCTTAACTCAACCGAATCACAATATATCCTAATACAATCGTTACGCACAAATGCTTTTGCATCTGCATCGACGAAATATTTACTTTCTCACGTCTCGAACTTTAATCGCTAGTCTATACGTGACATCGATTTCAGTTAATTAAAAAAAAAAAAAGAAAAAAACAATCGATTCCCAAAATATAATTATCGAACCATCCAAATAAAAAAAGATACACGACAACAGTCGGAAGTTGCTGCTTAGCGAGAAGCATAATAAAGAAAGGGAGAGAGCGCGGAACAGAGAGAGAGAGAGAGAGAGAGCGAGAATAAAGGCAGGGGGCAAAGAAAAATAAAAATAAAAAATGACGTAGAGAGGATCCGCGAGGAGGAGGCAGAAGAACGGCGGCGGCGGGGGGGGGGGGTTCGAGGTGGAGGAGGAGTGGCTGAGTCGAGCTGCGTAAACATCGCGCAGGCATTTTGAAATCGATAACAGGGAGATGCGATTTTCGCGGAGAAAAATACTTGCCCCCGGCGGGCTTGGGTTGGTGGAGCGAAGGGGGAGGGGGGGGGTGACACCGAGAAGGGAGGGTGTTTGGGGTGGCTACCGCTCATCTCGACTGCCTACCCCTCGTCGCTCCCTTCCAGTGAACACAGTCCTTTACCTCTGCCGCCACTGGTTCTGCATCCACCACCCTTCACCCTCCTGCCGCGCGTAAAAACCCTCTGTGCAAGAGGGAAGAAGAGGGTTGGTTACAAAATGCGAGCTGCGCGCGGCCGAAATATGAAACGCGATGGGGAACCTTGAAAAATATTTTTTGCTCCGCGCATCGTATATACATATATTTATGTATATATATGCATGCACGTTTTTATATATATATATATATATATATATATACACACAGCGTATCACGGTTTAGTGTCGATCGATTCGCCAGCGATCGGTACAGCTGGTTTTCTATTACAGCACCGTTACCTAAGTGCGTGTCACTTGGCGTATGTGATACCACGTGACGTTAGCGGTCTTCAACGTCGGCGTGAACTCAACGAACGTATGCGTAGCGTAGGTTCGAAACACACGTGTGTACAGTATAGTCTCCCTGTGATGTTGGCGTGTCGTTAGCTATAGTCTGAGCTCACTCTTATTCACACACTGTCTTTCTCTCTCTGTCTTTCTTGAAGTAGCTATTACCCGAGCTCTTCCTCTCTCTCTCTCTCTCTCTCTTACTCTTTCGCACTCACTCGAGCCCGATCTCTCCGCGTATCCTCGACTGATCTCCCCACCAAAGAGAGAAAGAGAGAGAGAGAGAGAGAAATACTCGCGTGCTCTCGCTCATACAACTTCTCTGACGGACTCACGGTCTCCGACCCGTTCCATTCAGCCACCCGCACGATCATCAACGCCACGCTACTCTGGCTGCTCACACACGCCCGATATACGTGGGGATACGTTGGCAGAGCCTTCACCTAACCCAAACTGTACGAATGGCGCGTACGAGTACGGCTCTCACGCGAGCGCGTGTGTTCGGTTTGAATTTTGCAACGTATAAGCGTCCATTGATCCCAGTCGAGCATCACTGCAGCCACGATTCTGCTTATGTATAAGAAGTCGGTTCTTCTTCTTGTTTTTGTTTTTTTTTTTTTTCCAGAAATTCAGTACAATTGTGTCCTGTGATGTGAGACACGTGGTGGAAGTATAGGCCTAGGTTTTTGACAGACTCTATGCTAGAGTTATGATCATCGTGTGTACTACGTGATAAACGAGAAACGTACTGCAAAATGACGAATTGACAGAAAAAAAAGTGTTTAACCTAGGGTAACGAGCAAATAAGATGCCACGATGCGAAACTGATGAGAAATCATAATTCCGAACAGGAATCGACTCGTAAGAAACTTTCGTGGGAGCATCAGTAGTGCGGTTGGTGATGATACCGATGGATGTATATACGTACGTGTGCATATAGTTACATAGACGCATGTGTAGTACCTATACATACAATACGTTTAGAAAGGAGAGAGAGAGAGAGAGAGAGAGGGCAGTAAAAGAGGCACACTGAGTAAAAGAAAAAGTACCGACTGCAGCGTAAATGCTGAAAACGAACTCGAGTTTTAGCGCGACCTCGAACCATGCACTCTACTTTATCGACGGTGCCTCTTCAACAGTGTTAATTCGAACTTCGTTAAAACACGCCCAGCGGCTCGGGTGTCTTTGATAAGACGCGCAGCCAAGAGTCTGTAACCCGTAACAATCGTTCAAAGCCGGTTAGCGTTGAATGGGCCTAAAAAGATTTTGCAGTCGTCGCAATAATTGAAAACGTCCCAACGACGTTGACGCGTCATGCGAGTCTGCGTCGTAGACATTGCACGAGTGTTGTATCGTAACAAAAAAAAAAAAGTCAAAGTCGACTGGCGGCAAGCGCAAAATTATCCAAGAAACTGCGCACCTCTTACTTTCCCGTAGAGGCGTTATACGCCGTACACGTATAGTAAACGTTGCTGCCACGCGTACGACGTATAGGTCTCGCCGTCCCAGCAGATGACGAATAGTCGTCACTGTAGGTATACAGCAACGTGACAGCCGGCGTTAGTCGTTCTAAGGTTATATACTGGTAAGATATCTGCTCTTCTGCCGTGCTTCCTCTTCGGCTGCCGGTGTCTGTATACTCGTATGTCACCGATTCCAGTCACACGTCACACACTGAGTATATTGTGCACAAACACACGTGATCCCACGCACGCGACGGATCGCAACGCACGACGCGCAAGTCACAAGTCTCTCTTTTCTCGTGCGCGACGATTGGATACTAAGACGCGACGACTTTGTCGAAAAGTTTGATTATCGCGACGGCGACGACGACGACGGTAGGGAAACGCATGGTCGTTGACAAGGACGGAGGACGAAGAGAGCGTCCTTAAGACACAAAAACTCGTACGCGAGTACCAAGGGAAGGTATGCGAGAAGAAGAAAGGAATATGAGGAAAGAAGGCGCAGGGCACACGAGGCGCTGTCGACGACACTGCCGGTCCGCCTGCTTTCCTCGGGAATTTTGTTATAGATTAAAATTTTTTACAGGGAAGATATTGATTGTTGCTTTTTATTAATGTAACATTAAAGTGGCGTAGCCGGTGGGGGAAGACGCGCGGAAAGCGGTCCCGTAGGAGGGAGAGCTCTCGCTGTGGGAGGAGGTGGAGTGACGGTAGAAGGGCGGAAGGGTGAGAAAATACACGTATAACCAAAGAGAGGGGAGGAGGCGCACTCGTGGAAGGGGAGAATATAGGAAGCGGCAAGGAAGAAGGACGGAGAGTGAACGACGGCTGCATAAAGAGCGAGAGAGGAAGGAAAAGCCGAGTGGCTTCGAGAGAGAGGGGAGGTAAGAACGATGTGAATTCCTAGGTGGTGGGGAGAGGCGACAAGGTGGGGAACGGAGTTACGAGAGAGGGGAGAAAAGCCTCAGGAGGCATATGGAGGGGGACGGAAATAGTGCCATAAATACGAACATTTTTCGTAGCGTCTTGCCGCCCTGTTTTGACAATCATCCCCTCTCCGGAGACCGCTCCGTCATGCGGTCCCCACCGATCTCCGTCGATCCCCACCGATCTTAAGCCCATGCACTCCCTCCCCACCACGGGACATACCGGTGACCCCCACTATATATACTCATGGCGGGACACACCACTACCCTCCCGGATCGGGGGCTTCCTTTTCTCCAGGCATCCCTCTCGTCCACGTTCTTCTACTCGTTTTGACATTTTGTGGAAGTTAAGGCCCGTTCGAACTTCGGAGAATTCCATCTCCCTGCGACGCGACTGCTCGCCTCTCTTTTTTTTTTATTCATTTTTTTTTTCTTTTCCCTCTCTTTCCTCTTTATCTCCCATTCTCTCTTCGTTCTCATCGGAGAGCTTTTTTTTAACCCCCGCCCCTTATTCAACCCTCGGACTGCAGAGATGCGCGCCTCGCCGATCGATCCTTCGTTTCGAATGAAATTTCGAAGGACGACCACCGGCACACAACGATAACGAGAAAATATGAGAACGACACAATGCAGGCGCGTTCACATGTTTGCACCCGTTCGTGTACCTAGGAGCGGGACGGATCGGTGTATGCGAATCGGCCGTTCACCAGCGCTGGAGTATCGCGACGCCTGTTATACATGGATGTAAACACTGTATAGATATATACAGGCGCCACGTAGAGTGTCGTCGATGATTTTATGACTTAGTGACATCGCGAGACAAAAAAAAAAGCACAAAAGACATCCCGACCTTATCGGATTGTGCTTTCGCATAGAATTTTCAAATGGCTCTGATCCGATGCTGAAGCTTCGCAAGGACACACGATTTCCTTAGGGCGCCGCTTGCACTGCGCGTAACCGTTCTTCGGCCACGACGTCATAAGGAAAACGTCGAACGTGAAATTGAATGGCGCTGCGCCGCGTGCAGCCTGATAAAAAATGTACGTATGAACAATTCAAATGAGGTCAGCTCATCGATCTGTACAGTAGAGAGAGAGAGAGAGAGAGAGACAAAGGGAAAGAGAGGGATCCAACAAGAGAGAAAGAGAGAGTGGACATATTCTCCTAGTGCATTTTAGCCTCGAATCGTGACGTGTACTTCCTCCTTAACATTTTACAGATAAACACACACACACGACGGATACACTTCTTCTATGCCCTTATTATCATTATTATTTTCCTTTTAATGTTTATTCTCAACATTAAATTACACTCGGTATCGCCCACGTCTCAGGGTTCAATTTGTCAGTGGCACTTACGGTACCATGAACTCTCGATAAGTGCACAAGTATATCGCTCGCCAGTGCATCTCCGAGAGACGATGCACCGAAATTATCGCTTCGATCACCCCCCCCCCCCCCACCCGCCACCCACCCACCCACTGCAAAAGCAGTCTCACAGGCACGACACACTCAAATTTTCTAAGTTCGCCGAAGGTCAATCGTCCGTCGATTATCCCCCATTGCTGGTGCTGCGATGATAATTGCATCGTTACGGGATGCCTCGCGAAAGATCAGACCTGAGTCTGTCGTTCGTCGCGATAGGGCCTTAAGTAAAATAAGAAATTAAACAAAAAAAAAAAAAAATTCAAACGACTCAACGCCAGTGGGCGACTAGTCCTTTCTACGAATCCCGTGGTAAAGTCTGTTAGCGCGTGGACGATTTCAATGATTAAAGCCAGTGACGAATTAACGAAGACGAGAAAAGTACAAGGGTGACGGGGTGGAGGAGGAGGAGGAAGGGAGGAGGGGAGGGGACCCGCACCGACCAATTAATTAATCCCATATAAAGTATGTAAGCACGACGAATGCAGTCTCATGCGAACGTAGTCTTTTTTCTTTGTCGCCTTTTTTGAATAATTTACGTATGTTCGTTAAGACTGAAAAAAAAAAAGAAAAAAACAATACATACGGACGGCTGTCGATAAATCGTTATTATCGATCGGAATTAACGGCAAGAAACGGCCATTTCTTTAAGAATCCTTGACGATTCAGGAATACGTTGTAATTCATCGTCGCACTTTCGAATACAATTAAATGAATCTTCTTCTTCTTCTCTCTTATTTTTCAACTCCCCCACCACCGCTCTTCATACTCCATCAACTACCACGATCGTCCTAGTAGCATCCAGCAAAGATCATCCTCGGCAAAGAAGAAAGGAAAACAGATGATAATACGTTAAGGATTTTAGGCTTCCGCGACCACGTCTTGTCCGCCCCTGTGTAAACGCGGCTTTACGTACAGTCGTTCCAGAAGAGAAAAGTGGTATCGTCGATGCTGTAATTCCGTGAGTGACGGCGTTGCGTGTGTCTGCGCGTATAACGTGAATCATTTCGAGGAAGGAGGGAGGAGGAGGAGGAGGAAGAGGAGGAAGAGGGCGTGCGAGTCTAATCGAATCCAAGTGGACCAAAAGACAAATGCCATCTCGTACGAGAGCAGTATACGTTTTGTGAACGCGTGACGACGAGTAAGGTCGTAGGTGAGAGCTCTATACGATGCTTGTGGGAAACCGTAGTGTGAAAGAGTTCTCTTTCGGTATTTGATAGAAAAAAAATATAAAAAACAAAACAAAAGAAAACAAAAATACGTAAAAGAAAAAAAAGGGATATATTTTTTTTTTTTTAGATAAAGACGCGCAAACGTCGAGGACGATGATGTTTGAGGTTTTACAAAAAAAAAAGGAAAAATTTCAAGTTCCCACGTAAATATATACGAGCCGGTAATATATAGACACGCCGTGTAAAACACCTCTACTGCATAGAAACGTTTCCTCCGTATACACCTGGATTTAAAGAGAAGAAGGATGCTAGGGAGTGTGGGAATAAAAAAAATACCAAGTCGAGAGTATCCGCCGTTTTCAGGGTCGGGGCACTCGCGACCCTCGACCCGCCCCTGCGTAAATGGGGCTTCGCGTACAGTCGACGACATAAAGAAGAATTTTTAACACGACGGAGACGATGACGACCGACGATCCGACGTCCATTCTTAAGAGCGATCGTCAGTTGCTCTCTTCTGACATTCACCCCTTCTTCCACCCACCTATATACCCACTCGTCGTTTACCCCACCTACTGGATTTCAGAGTAACACCTCTCCTACCATTGCCATCTCCAATGCTTCGTGTCCCCGGATACGAAACCCCAAGAAACGTGACTGTACCCCGTATATATATATATATACACTGTGCACGGACAGTAACGGCAAATTTGTCGGTACTATACGTATCCCCGCATCCGGTTACGCTTACGCTCGCGTCTCGACGCCACTACGATCTCCTTTTCGCCATTATAGATATTCCTTATGAAAATGTTCCTCGTAGCCTTCTCTTCGGTCTCCCTTTCGCTGCCATGCTATGCACGACGAAAAGACGAAGAAAGAAGACATCGTACGACAACGAGGCGGTCTAATCGTAAAATCAATTTGCATTATTCGTTTAAAACTGTGGCGGCGTAGTGACGTCAGAGCGTGCGCCAGAGAGAGAGAGAGAGAGAGAGAGAGAGTGGGAGGCGGTGAGAGCGGAGGGGGACAGGGGTAAAGGGCGAAGAGACCGCGAGAGGAGAGTAACCAGAGAAAAAGAAAGAGAAGGAAAAGAAGTATAAAAGAAAAAATGTAAAAATGTAAAAAATGAAGAGAACAGAAGGGGTACGAGAAGGAGACTTCACCATAAGTAAGAGAGAGAAAGATAGAAGTTATAGGGTGAACCAGCAAGTGGCCCCTTGTGTACTCGTCGATGGTCTCAGCACCCTCTTGTCCTTTTCCTTCTTCAGCCGTCCCACCCTGGGCCCTTCGCCTATCCCTTCCATGTTATGATCTCCCCACCAGGGGCATTCCCTTTATTATATTTTTGTCCCTTAACCGACCACGTTAATGTAATGAAACGAGACGACGAAACAAAATGAACCCGGACGATAACAAAGGCTGGAACTGTCCGTTCGAGGAGAAGGAGGTAGCGCCGATAGAGACGAAGGGGGGGGCGATGAAGGACGAGGAGTACGAGGAGAAAGAGGTGGGAGACATTCGTTTATTCGTCGGTTCATTCCTCGGGAGAGGTTCGTACCTCGTTTTCAGTACTGAAAGTCTCGATTATGCGTGGATTTTAATTAGACCGTTCGCTAATGAGTGGACCCTCGGTTAGCCTGGGGTTCGGTTTATGATTTTTATTAGCCAAGCGAGATTCGCCTGGGTCGAAGCGACTATTTTTTTTTTTTTTCATCTTTATCTTTTTTATTCCCCCCTTTTTTTTACGTTAAAGAAAATTACTCAAGGCTCTTGCCTTCCTTCTGGAAACAACCACCGGCTCACGGACTCCTCTATAATACTCGTTCTGGGTACAGTGGGTTATAGAGAGTCCGGCTTCGAGACTTTCTTCGAGTCTTGGTCCCTCAACACCACTACCCCTCTCTCTCTCTCTCTCTCTTACGTCTCTCTTTATCGCTCTTATTTTCCTCTTTTTTTTATTCTGCCCCTGCTTTTTTTTTTTAGAAGGCGCATAACGAGTCCCGCGGGCTTCGTACTTTTCGAAAAAAGGTCTCCGGTTTCGGCTGAGCTCGGGCATTGTTTCGTTATCGCGCCAAGAAGTGACTCACGCGAGATTATAAAAGAAAAGAAAAAAAAAAAAGAAAACGAATTTAATTCAGGCGTATATCAATGTCGCAATGGAGGACGAAGATTTCGAAGAATTAAAAGAAAAAAAAAAAGATTTACACGAGACTCGGCGGAATCTTCGACTAGTCTTTACACTCTTTTTTTTTACGTCAATTTTTGCAGTGTGCGTATACATGTATATATTTTGTTTTTTAATTTGCGCAACGATACCTCCTCGCGTCATTGACTTGTTTACACGGTCCTCTCGTAAAGCTTCGCAAGCAATAGATATAAGTCGAAAAGTTGCAAGGGATATGCATTCTCCAGATCCGTTCCCTGAACTAATTCCAATGCCGTATAATAATTCTTTTATTGCTCCGGGAATACGATTCTCCAGGGTGCACGTTGTCGTCTTCTACATGCCAACGCGTGGACATACTTATGGATTTTTTTTCTCGGAAGGGAATCGCAACGATCGAACTATACCACGGCTTGCCGGAGCTTTTATTATTAAAAATTCTCCGGGTGCTTCGCTGCGGAGTTATTATTGCCTTTCCCGACGTCGACGACGACGACGACGACGACGACGCCTAGAGACGCCGCGACAAAACTACTCGTCTCTTCTATTTTTTTTTTTTTTTCCTTTACATTCGTATCGAAGAACATGGGGATTTTATAGCCACGTATAAATATACGAAGTATACTAGTTTATGTAGGATTAAAGAGCACTTTGAAAAATCCTCCCCCCCAAATCGACGATACAGGTAATTGTTATATCCCTTAATCAGGGAAGGGGGGTTGTCGTTTACGCAATTGAAGATGAGGGTGAAAATTTTTGTTTATTTAAAAAAAAACAGTCAACGCCGATAGTCTCGTTCGAAAGAAGCGCCAATTCTCATTGCAAAAGGTATATTACCCCGTGTAGGGGTGCCGAGCGATCAAAGTAACACGGATAACTCGAGTCAAGAAGGGTGCAGGCAGTTTTGCCAGGCGACTTTTCTTTCGTCGGCGTACTATCGATCTGTAATTTGCGAGTGATGACGTAACCGACGAAGGTTTTTAAATAACGCCAACACTCCGTCGCAAAAATATTCCAAGCCCGATAGCCGAAAATTTTTGGACGAATCGCGAAGCTTCCCGTAAGACGACCCTCGATGAAACGTCATTTCGTAGTAGAAAACCTGAATTTTCGAAATATCTCAATCGGAGTCAAATATTTAAATAAAAATATCAGACCGAACAGCATGAAGTGGGAGTTCACCTAACTTTATCGCACAGCAAGATCTTCAATTTTATTTCCATTTTTCCCACTGTTCTTTATCCTTATAAAAAAAAAAACCAAAATTATCTTTCGCTCGAAAACTCATCCAACAAGTAAGTTCCAAAAAAAAAAGTCCATATCGTACATACAAACAAGGATCATTGACTGATTCGACAAAAGACCCCAAGTCTTCCCGCGTATAAGATCTTAAAAGCTGTTTCGCAAGTATTTTCCAAAAGTTTTCCATCGCGCCATAAGTTACAAGAAACGAACATAAGGAACTTTGAGGCACGTATGGTATATCATGTGCGCGAGTCTCCGGCATTCGTCCCTTCGTAAGGTTCTATATTGTTTTTCTGTCTCCTTTTTCTTCCATTCCTCGCAGTCCCGAAGACTCTCAGATGCTCGCCAAGTCGTCAAGACTTTTCCCTCTGCACGTTCGTGCAGTCGGATAAGCAGGTAGTAGACTGGTAAGTAAGTAGCCATTGGTCGTATTGACATTAATCATAAATAAAACGCGTTCCTGCCTTCTCTGGCGCGCTGTGGAATTTGATGTTTTTGCCGGCGTTTCCGCGCGAGCGCAAGATAGAGAAAGCCGTGACAGGACGTATTTTGAAATTCGATCTACATCGCGTATTTCGCCATCGGGCTCCGCTCGTTGTTTGGTATCGTGTTCTTTCGCACAGCTCGACACAACGCGAGCGCGCGTTTAGTTTCATTTTGTTCTCTTGCCACCTTTCGAAAATCACGCCCGTCACTCCGTTGTCTATTATACTTTTCGAAGTGAGACTCTTATTACGGACGCTGTTGCGACGTTTAACGGGTCGCGAAGAAAAACAAAAAGAACAAAAAAATTCACCCTGCCGAAGCCATGATTATTACGTATGAATAGAAAGAGACTTTTCTCGAATGCACGAGATTCATTTGACGGGTGTCACCACGACGACAAGACTTAGCCGCCGAACCATTGACTTTCAATTTCGAAACGTCCTATACCGAAACGATTGAAGCAAAGTTTTCAACAGTCTTTTGGCAAACAGCGCGGAAAACGTCAAAGTATACGAACCGGAGGAATGAAACGCATTCGAACACTGTTAAGCAGAGACGAGTGGATTTCTTGGACCTTTTTTTTAAACTTTCTATAGTCCACGTGAGTGCGAGGGAGACGGACTTATGGGTATTCGCGTGCATACGACAAAGACAGAACTACCAGTTATCCAAATCCTGGGTAGATACCCCTTCCTTCTTTTCTCGAATCAGCTGCCACGCTAATGCGTCTCTCTCGCTCTCGTATGGCGAATAGAAAATTCGAAAATTCTTAACC
This sequence comes from Hartigia nigra, assembly GCA_031001745.1. Lineage (NCBI taxonomy): Eukaryota > Metazoa > Arthropoda > Insecta > Hymenoptera > Cephidae > Hartigia > Hartigia nigra. The sequence continues at coordinate 217,511 of JARPRG010000322.1, read as the reverse complement.
AGAGCTAATCGCACGACTATTGTATTGTCAGTCTGATTTCGTTATACTTCAATAACCCAATATGTACAACTACAGTATGCATACTGTAGTTACACTCGAGTCCTTGTGCCTCTGGAACCTTTGTACACAGTGCAGATTGGGAAACGTCAAGCAAAAAAAAAAAAAAACAGATCAAAACATTCGTCGCTCTAATGTAATTGCGTGCAATCCTGAGTGTCCATGTCCAACCGTTTAGCGGTAAAGGATGATGCCCAGTCGCGATAATGCTAATGATCGTCAGGTGCTTGTGTACTGGTTGCAACAATAGAGCTAAGCCACGATGATAACAAGGACACAATGACAACAAACGTGGAGCGCGTGGCACGACTTCCCCTAACCTCAAAAGCTTTAAACCATTGCGTCCGCAGCGCAGTTACTAATCTGGTTACCTGAAAATTCCTAGGAGTGCTCTCTACCAGTGCTGTTGCAGCTGCTGTAGGAGTATGGTCAGAGTCATCGATTGCCAGACGATCATTAATAATTGTCAATAAATAAAACGTCCTTAAGACTGACTATTCTTTCGGGATTTTTTGGGGAAATTAATGAAGAAGGAATTATTGGCATTTTTTATTTTGGAATCTTCCAAAGAGGGCCCAAGGACGGCCAACGATTAATTTTCGAAATCCTCTCTCGCGAGCAGAGCAGTAGCGAGAACAAGAGAGTACAAAGTCAAAAAACACAAAATAACGGCCACTTTTATCGACGTGAAGAGAGAGAGAGAGAGAGAGGAACCGGTTTAATTTCCGAGGTACGACGGTTCTTTTAAAAATTTTTTTTTAATATTTTCCTCGCTATTTATCAAAGCGACTGCTTCGACGGGAGTCTTTCTTTTCGTCTCTTTTTTTTGTGTTAGGTCCACTCTTTTTTTTTTACTTCTTTCGTACTCGCACCTTGCACGACACAACACATAGCGCGTCAGTGCCGTGACTGGACTCCTGTTTACCCGCGCTTCATCTCGAACTCGCTCGCTTTTTGTATTTCTATTGCAGAGCGACTTTTTAGTAGAAATTTTGTAAATTCCCTCAAAGCAACAGCGTAACCGTCAATGTTTTCCTGGTACAGTGGCACTGGCGTGTCTCACAAAGTTTACGGTTAGAAAATAATATTCAAAGCGGCAAACGTCTCTCAAGAATTGTCCGATACAGGTCCATTGGCTCCCCACGTAATTTCTACCCCGCCTCAACCAAAATTATTTCCTATCACTTAACAAGTGCCTTTCTCAAAGGACCCTCCTCTTAAGTGCAGCCCTGACAATCGGCAAGCGAACCACAATGAGCTATCAACTGCACCATAACGAATCAAGTTTAGTAAACTCGCACCAGCATAAAATGGGCACGGTTTACGAGGCTTTGGTGTTTCTCAAAAATATTTCCACCATATATTTACCGGAGATCGTCGCTCCTTTAGAAAATTACGAGAATGACGATGCCCATCGACGAGAAGATCGAGGCAAAATGAAAATATTACGTGAAACGAACAACGGAGCAGCCGTTTTTACGAGTATAGAAAATTTCCGCGCGAGGAAGTTCACTGCCACGGAAATGCCTACGATAACGTAAAATCCACGCAATCGTGAAACCGAGCGACACCGATACGACAAAGGGAGGAGGAAGAGCGAGAGGGGGGGGTGAAGGTGTCGTGGGTTTCCACGAAATTACCGCTTGCAGAGAGCGCGAGATGATGAAGAGGAGAAGAAGATAAAAAAAAAAGAGAGACGGAGGAAAGAGCTCGTACATTTTTTTAAATTTATTTCTCTAGGTAGACATTACTTGTGGTTTTTTGACTGTGCGTGTCTGGCTTTTCGATATGATACCAGGAGTCACAGGACACGATATGATCCTCTCGTTATTCTCTTTTTCACAAATCAGATCCTTCCAGAGAGAGAGAGAGAGAGACCCGCTCACGTTATACGCGCGAGGATAGAAGTAGCCTCTTTGTAAAATAAGTGGACAA